>PVJL010012669.1:0-36033 GCA_004026885.1 Lyroderma lyra | reverse complement strand
GAAGCTGTGGTACATTTACACAATGGAATATTACTCAGCTGTAAGAAAAGATGAAATATTGCCACTTGCAACAAAATGGATGGACCTGGAGATCATCATCCTTAGTGAAATAAGCCAGACAGAAAAAACAAGGAACTGTATGACTTCACTCATATGCGGAATATAAAACTGAAAGCAACAAAGAGAAAAGAAATGAACAAACAAACAAACAACCCATGGACACAATCAATAGGTCAATGTTTATTTGGGGATGAGTTGGTTAGGGAGGGGACAAAGGGGAGGAGGTGGGGGAGGAGGGAGGGGAAGCTAAATATAAGATGATGGAAAGAGAACTCACACTGGGTGGTGAACTTATTATACAACAAGCTGACAATGCACTGTAGAATTGTATGCCTGAAACCTATGTAATCCTTGCTAAGAGATGACACCTCAATAAGTCTAAGAATAAAAATGAATTAATAAATAAACTAATTAATTAATTAATGAAAAAAATTTACCTTGGGGGCTCTAAGATACATGAAGCAGGAATGTTCACATTAAAATGGTGACAAGGGCCGACATCTTACCCAGTCAGCTGTGGAATTTTGAGTCAGCACAATCTTGTCCACAAAAACCACACTCAAGGAGACTGGAACTAAGAATTTGCATTTGTACCTTAATCATATATATTTTTTAAGTTCAAGTCCTCCCTCTGTATTATAGGTTATTAATTTTTAAAAGAAATTATTTTCTAAAATTTATACACCTACCTGTAGTTGTAGCTAATTTTCAGTTTTGGTTAATATTCATAGCTTCAGATTTTTTTCTAGGTATGTTTTCTTTTGTGTTCTCAAACAGATCTATTTGTACTTATTTGTTTAAAAATAATTGAAATACATACAAGATAAAAATTTAAAAATTAAAGTGCCAGGGAACAGAGGCAAATGAAGAAGGAAGGGAGGTAAACAACATGAAGCTCTGTGGGCATGAGTCCATATGATGTTGTCCACGATGTCCTGTATACTTGCTAAAGTGTGCCTAGAGAGATTACAAATGCGCCTCTAATTCTTGTAGCAGGCAATTTGACAAGTGAGCACAATGTTATAAAAGAGCAAATTGTGCAATGTTCTTAAGATAAAGCAAGTATTCCTGGTATTAAGTCCACGCAGGATATTTTTCTTATGTACTCCTCAATAAGATAGCTTTGAATATCATAAACAATGTTGTCAACACGGTTAGTAAATATAGTAACTTGTTCTTAATGCTTTTCCTTGGACTGCTTCTCAGTGAAGCGTTCTATCATCATACCAATGTACAGTATGGCACAATGTTTATATTATTTTGTGTGTATGTGCCCTGGACCAAGAAGGAATAAGAAGACAAAACTCCACCTGGGAATAACATAAGGATAAATGTTAAAGTAAATGGAGGAAAAAGAAAGAAAAAACAAAACAAAACACTGCATATCCTACAGAAAATTCTCCACAGATAATTATTTCCTATCAAAGATTTTGATATTCAAAGGACAATAGTGAGTTCTATAAGTTTTTGTAATTATCTTCTAATTAGCCCCCATTAGGTTCCCAAAGACAATTTGGAAGTCTATTTATAGGTGACACCATCTGGTAGAAAAAGTTTTCCTTGGGCTTATAACTTTTTTGTTATCAAATGTTGTTAGCTGAAAATTTATAACTGGGGGAATACCCATGAACTTTGAAAAAAGCCTATGTTAACCAGAAAGAAGCAGAGCTATAATAATTTAGTTTTCATGAAACTGGGACTGTTTCAATATTTTCTGAAAATAAGAAGCCAGACAAAGACAATGCTTTGAAAGAAATGGTGCCTATTACAGTCAGAAACGGGCAGAGAGGCCCACTTCATATTCTCAAGATATGATGAAGTCCGTACAAAAACAGAAAAGTGATCAGGTGATTACCTAGAGCTTCATTTCCCAAGTGGTGGTATGCTACCTTCAGGGGTACGTGCTGGGTCCTTCAGGGGTATGCAAAAAATAATCAGTATGGCTTAAAAACAAGCTAAGTAAAAAGTGCTAAATGTTAGTTATGGAACAATAAATGTTAAGTTTGAATCACCCTTCATGGAGACACTTCAAAATTAGATCGTCTTAGCCAATGATGATTGGCGAGGGTGTGGTTATGACCCTTCCCCCTAAACCGCTCTTCTACCAATCATTAAGCAGTTTCAGAACAATTCATTTGCAACATTTCTAGAATTTTCCCAAACATATAAACATAAATCCATAGCCAGACTGTTTGATAAGTTTAATTATTGACTGAGTAAAAGTAAAAGTAAGTGTGTTGTCTTTAATCATGATTCTTTTCAAGTAGTTTTTTAAATTAATGTTTAAATATTTAATCATGTTACAATATTATAAAATTATATCTGTGGTTTGTCATTTTAGTGTAGTAATTTTTCTTTCCCAACTTATTACCTCATTTTCACTATTTCACATTAACATAGGTACTGAACAAAAGTGTCAGTATTTAAGAACAACTATTTTAAAACAAAGGGTATAATTTATAGGAATGGGTTTAAAAGGAGTACACAAGTGGAAAAAGTTCGGCAACCACTGCCCTAGAGTCACAGGGAATAAATCAGTGGTTAAATGCCAGCCTAGAATTCCTGAGTTTCATCCTAAACCAACTGAAATAGGGTATTTGGTCACTGTCAGAGGATCTGCATCATTAACAAGAACCTCAAGGGATTCGGAAGCAGAGATGGATTGGTATTCCTGCTCTGGAAACCTGGTCACATAATTTTAGTTTGGAAATACTTAGACTGACCAGACATCCTGCTTTAAATGGGATGGAAAACAACAGTCCTGTCCCATTTCACAGTACATATGGTCAGCCTAGTGTCACTGGGCTAAATTCAAGTTGTCAGTAGGCTGACTGCATGTACTATTTGAAACAAGATAGTGCCGTTGTTTTCTGTGCCATTTAAAATGAGATGTCTTGTCAGCCTATTAATAAGGTATAATCAAACACTACAACCGTCTTAAAATGTCCCAGCAAATCCCCCCTAGGGAGCCCAGCTTTAAGCGTCACTATGTTGATATACCCTCCCAGATCATCTGGTTGAAAAATAAAACAGAAACATGATTGGATGTGGTGTCTTGCTATATTGGTGACCATGATGTATGATAGCTGAAGTCTTAGTTCAGGGGCATCAGATTATACAACTCTTGGTTGGTGGCCTTATTGGAGGTATAGCTATACGAGATAATGATGTTTATTTAAAATATTTTATTTAAAGTTCTTTTTGATGGTAGTGGCTATAAGACTGTTTCTGTGGTCTGTTTCGGATACTCCTGACAGCAATATGATTTTGTCATGTGTCTACTCATTATCATTCTATGCTATGTAACAAAACCAAACAAAAATATGGTTTATAGATGCTTCCTTATAATAATACATCTTAAATGCCTAGACTCAATTTTCCTATAATGAAAGTGGGCTTTTAGAATTGGTAGGATATAGATGCAAGGAAGGATACTTACTTTGTAAAGAGAAAGGTAGTTTTCTAATAAAACATATTTCAATTAAGTATATCTTAAAAGCCAAAACATTTGACAGAGCACACGAAGAACCCTCCTCTTCAAGGAAGAAAAATGCAATATGATTCGCTTTATAATCCAAGGAGGGGGCTGCGCTGCCTTCTCACGATGGCGGAGAATGGGAAGGGAAGTTCCTACTGTCACAACAGCTTTCCACAGAAGGAGTAAAACCATGGGCTTCTGAAGGAGAAGAGTGTCAGCTGCAGACACCTTTGAAATGGATACTTTGCTATTTTAAAAGATAAAAAAATAAGGAAATTATTCATGGTTAGCCAAGGAAAAAAAGGAGATGACCAACTCCTGCCCCCAAACACACCGTTAAAAGCCAAGAGTGGACAATAAGAAGTGAAAGTTGTAGAGGGCTTGCAAAATCGAATTGGGCAAATGTATATGGTCTTAAGGAGAATTCTTAAATAATGAAATTATTTTCAGAGCAGCTTCTGACGCAGGAGAGGAATACTTAGGGCTGACGATTGCCGAGTTAAATAAGTGTTGAATACCATGGCAGATTTTCCACCTGGAGATGTGTCTCCAGAGTGCAATCCCGAGGAAGAGCAGCGTGGCTGGCTCTGCTGGCCTGGGAATGTAATTCAATGAGGCTTTTACACCATGCTTGAAGCATTCGTTTTCAATACTAGAGGACAGCCAGCTCTTGGTTGTATGAGAACTATCATGATCTTCAATTCAACAAATAAGTTGTTTGTTTGTTTTTTTAAAGTAAATGATGTCTGGTAATGAGTGCAATACCACCTGATGGTCTGGTTTTCCTCTGGGTGGGGAACAGGGTAAGTCCAGAATGGGACTGATAAACTGGAATAAAATAAAAGGGTCAAGAATCCAGCAGTCCCTTTGGGGCTGAGAAGGGAAGTTGTAGTGGAAATGTAAGTGTGACATTAAAAAATGAGTATCAGAGTTTTGCATTTCAGAGCAGGATCTTAAAGAAGATAAGGTACACAATGCAACCTATGAGCTGCACTGTGCAAAACTACGAGAGTGGTTTGATAAAGAATAGTGGAACACAAGTCTTTCCTATTAAGGAAACCAAGAAAGTGTAAAGAAAGATTCTGGGTGCATTATCCACATGGACCCAGGACTTCAAGCCAGGTGCTCATGTATGAGAGTGAAGGGAAGAGAGTTCAAGAAGCTCACAGAGCTAGCAACAGAGTAGAGGTCAATACGATACAGCCCGACAAAGGGGCTAGGCTTCGCTCACGAATGGAAGAGTGGTCACCTGGGCCTAGAACTGATGAGAAGAATGCTGGCAGTATTTTGCAGTGCAATGGTGGTTGGAGAATGAGAATTGGTCTTTTTAATGCTTGGCTTAATTTTGGATAAAAAAAGTACAAGTGGTGTAGACTCTGTGAATATGGGGTGTTGGGTGTCATGTTCGCAGTGGAAAGGAAGTTCCAGCAGGCACATGGAAAGAACTGGGAGAAGATAAAGCAAAAGGATGAAATGGGGCAAGAACTGCAATATGATTACTATCAATTTATTCATTCAAGCCACATCTATTAAGTGACTTCTATGTGCCAGGCACTGTTCTAGAACCCAGGGATATAGCAGTAAACAACACAGGTGGCATCAGAAACCTTAGATTCCATTGACTATTTCCATGAAATTTTGAAAAAGACAGGCAGGTTGCAGATTTCTCCTTTTTACTTGTTCCAAATTGCTATAACAATGAGTGTTAGCTAGCTAGCTAAATGAACAGAAAGAGAGAGGAAGGAGGGAAGGAAGGAGGAAGGAAGGAGGGAAAGAAGGAGGAAGGAAGGAAATGGTCTTAGGGAAAAGGCTATCTGGAAGCGCAGAAATATGGAACATGGATATTTATCAAAGAGTGAGAAAAACTAGCCACCAAACTTAAAGGTATAATGTGAGAGGAGTAACCTAGAAATCTTTAAAGATTTCTAAGGGAGGAGAAAGAGAAATCTTTAAAAGGCTGGGACATACAATTAATATATGAGGGCTGTCCAGAAAGTATTCAGCCATGTAATATTAAAAATAGAGGCAAGTATGGCTGGATTATTTCTGGAAAGCCCTTGTACATTGTGATATATTCTCAGACTAAATAATTTGGTGATTTAATATATGTCAGCCATAAGTGCCTCTATTTTTCATATTACATGGGTGGATACTTTCCAGACAGGCCATATATATAATCTATCTATCTAATTTATATATGTATACATAACAGGGGTGCCAAAAAATGTGTACACATTTTAAAAGATGTTATGTATGTATTACTTTCTGAAGTTGAATTGAATTATGGTAGCAACGTGTAGTATGACATTGGCTGAAAAGAGGGCGTTACTCAAATGAATGCCAGTGTCACCATAAGACAGGCAGGACAGTCAAAGAAAATGGCAGAAGCACGGTTGTCATTCGGAGCACAAGACCATTTTCAAGTGGAAATTTGAGAACTTTTGAGTTTCCCCCAAGTTCTCCTGGCTTAACACCCCTTGACTTCTACCTATGGGGGACCTTAAAGGATGTGGCGTACCATAGAAAACCGGCTACACCAGTGGTACTTCAGGAAGAAATTGAAACAGCATGCACAGCGATACAAGTGGACACGTTGGTCAAGGTTGCTCAAGCAGTAGTTTGCTGTAATCAGAAGTTTCTAGATACTGGTGGTGACCACTTTGAGCACCTCTTATAATTGCAGAAATCAAATATGACTTGGATTCATCTTTTGTTATTGATATATATATTGAGGATTACAATTTTAAGAGAGTTTTATGCATTCTTAAAATGTGTATACACTTTTTGGCACCCTCTATATATTAATTAAATCACTCAGTTATTTATCACTCAGTTATACACACACATGCATACACATACGTATATGTCTTGTTAATAGTCTAAAATGATTTTTTCCATTCCTTAATGGATATTCCGCATAATCTAGACACAGCTTTATAAATAGGTTCTTTACTTTATCTACCTGAATGACATAAGGAGAGCTTTTACATCTGTGTCCCTGTGAAAGGGAATGTTACTTTCTGGAGATGCTCTTGTTATCACACCTGAAGTAAGTTAAGTTTCATGTTGCCATGTATTGCTAAGGATTTCCCAGTCCCGCAAACATTTTGTTTACACCATTCTCCCTTTGGGAATTAACATATGAACTCAAATATTGTGAAATTAATTAGAAATTAAGTAATAAACAACATTTTGTATTTTTTCAATTGAGTATTATCTTTGTGTATTTTGTCTAGAAGCTGGACAAATGAAAAGTAATGGGTGGAAGAGATGTTTTGTTTCCCAAGGTGCCACAAGCAGTTATCTCCTCAGGACTATGTCCCTAGTGACCTGCCACGGCCTTGGCCAAAGAGTACCAAACTTAAGATCCTTTTCAAGCTGAGGCAGCAAGCTTAGCTGAAGTTTGGAAACGGAGCTGACACAGATCCAGAAGATCACTGATAAACATAGGTATTCTGGACAGAAAATAAACTTTTCTTAGATGTAAAATTGTAAAATTTTTGGATATAAAAATATAAAGTTTCTTTTTTTCTCGACTTTTCCTTCATTTGTTCTAAAATTAGCCACTTGTTGACCGTAGGGTGTACGTGCCTGAGGCAATGAGGCATACCTGGTGGCTGGGGTTAGGCTGAAAGAAGGTCAGGGAACTCGGCAGGGCAAGGCGAGCTGCAGAGGGAGGTCAGCTGATGCTCAGCTTGAGGATCAGGACTGGGGGTAGGACTATAGTCAGAGCAAGAAAACAGCAAAAAAGCAGGGCAAAACCAGATGGGTGCTTTAAGAGACTTTTCTCTGTTACCCTCCTTCCCACTCATGGCCACTGGTATAGATGAAGTGACAATGGGTGTCCTCTCTTCAGGGATGACTCCAGAAGGAGGCATGGCCAAGTACCAGGTCTGTGATAGTGGATTACTCAAAGCAAAACGTCCTCACCACTGAAATTGTTGGTCTTTCCTGGGATCTTTCTCCGAGAGTTTAACTGTGTCTTTAGAAACCACCCCATTCTCAAGTCGCATTTCCCTAGGAGTCAAGTGTTTACCTTGCCCAGTTACTTTGGCTCCATTCTTGATACAAGTTAGAATAAATAGTGCTGAATAAAAATGACTTCTTAAATGAAAATACTTGGTAGTTTCTGTCATTTATCAGAATCATCTAGGTAAATTAAAAGCAAATAATATACATTTTAAAATGTACCATTGAATTTAAAATAGTTCTAAAAGTTTTAATAAAGAACAAGAAAAAACATTGCTTAATTATATAAATGCCATACTTACTAGTCTAATAATAAATTTAAAAAATCACATCATAATTTACTCTTGTCAAGACAAGATTAAATGTTATCAAAACAAATTGAAATTGTTGACTCAGATAAAAGCTCCAAAATGTAATTCTCTATGTACATATGTGGTTTCACATAATTTTTATGAAATATTTCTATATTTCATTAATCTTAACTTTCTTATGGTGCCTGCTCTTAAAACAACATTAAAGACATTTTATATCATGATTATCCCTAGTTATATAAACTTATTGGGAAAAATATTTTGGTTATTAAGTACTGCACTAGAAGGCTTAATTGAATCCTTAACTGCAAAGACCTGACACTAGTTATGAGTGAAGAGCTAAGTTATCTAATCAACAACAGCAGGATTTTTCATACAATGGAGAGGACAGTGTGAATGTGATTATGGAATTCTCAATATGGTTTTTACTTAAAAACCACATAATTAGCATCCGTCACAGCAGTTGGTGTGTTGTTACATTGGAACTGACAAAAAAATTCTTCATGAAGACACAGTAAATCAGGAATAAAGAACTTTAAATGTGTAAGATAATTGTTAAACAAGTGACATTACATTATACACATAGGATACAACAATTATAAAGGTACATTTCATAAAAAACAGAAAGACACTCTAACTCCAAAGCTTATGAAGAAAATTCAAAATAATAGAAGTATGTGGCAGGTGGGAAGGAGCTTTTGCCTTCTTTAATTCCAGGAGTTCTCTAGAAAACAATCCCCTTTGAGTTTAGGGAGATAACAGTGTTTTTTCATGCTTTTCTAGGATTCATATTAGAATAAACATATTCATAGTATTTTCTTTTTATGTATTATCTCTAAAAAAATCTATTATTTTACTTCATGCCATTTGAAACTAATTGTACATAACCTAATGGTATTTACTTTTTTTTAACTTGTAGAAAGTAGAAAAGTCATCTGTTATAAATTAAATAGAATCGAAAAGTTTTCTAAATTATAATGAGTATCCAGATTTTTTTGAAATACAATTGATTACTATATGATATATATCAAATGTGAAATATTCTATTATTATACTAGTATTAAAATAATAATAGCCCTCCTCAATTTGTATCCATAAGCATCTTCAAGGTTTGTCATTCTGATATTTCAGGTTTGTGTATATTCAAACTATATTTTATAGGGATATTTACCTGTAACTTCATTAAAACAACATACTGGGATGGAAATTCAATATCGGTGTGCCTAACACTTGTGCAATTAACTCATCAAGGACTTATAACAGTTATTTAATATCCAAGAAATGCCCTAAGCCTTGGAGAATTTTTAAAAGTCATTTTCCTCAGAAAATGAAGTCATAATTTTCCAAGAATAAATAAATTTAACTATCAAACTTTTCATAGGTTTGTAGAAATTCAGAAATAATGAAATTCAAATGGATTTCATATTAGATTAAATTATCTCATCCTATTGATAACAAATGTCAGTAACATTAATGACACCTTGCATTAAATCTTTGAAATATAAAAAAGAGAGATACATATTCTATGTGTAGCATAAAACAGTCACAACACTTCCTTTTTATCAGGAGTCTTCTCATTTGTGTTATTAGCACATAATGAGGTAAGTAACTGACACTTTTCTCATAAGATTGGCAGGTTTGAGGAATATCTGTTTCTTTACCATTTGTCCCAATAAGGTAACAATAAAGGTGAGAGGATTGAGATCCAGATCTCTTAGGATTCCTATATCACCATGTTGAAAGCAATGTGCATAGTTTATTATTCCACTTCCACAGTATCTCGTAAGTACTGGTGTTTATTTTCCTTCCAGGCAGTATGCATTCTTAGAAATTGTCTGCTTCTGCAAAACGTAGCCTTAGTAAGGGTAAATAAAATTAGAAATGTGAAGTGTTTTGTTAGAAACTCAAGTCATTCAGGTACCCATAAAGCACTGAAGGGGTCTAAAACCAGTCTTCTTTCACATTGTACTTGTAACTCAGGAAGCACTGTTTCATAAACAATCATCTTGGAGTGAGATGACTTTGAGTGACCTTCAACACTGATAACATAGCCTCTTCTTTCAGACCTCCAACCAGGTTGACAGTTGAGATGATTGGTCCCTGTTGTGGGTATCTGTACAGTAAAACACTTTATTTCACATGAGCTACTAAACAGGTGCCAGGTAGTGGGGATTTACAGCAGTGTCTCTTCAATTTTAAGGTGCTTCAGAATCACCTGTAGGGCTTACTAACACAGAGATTCCTAGCTACCACCCCCAAAGTTTCTGATTCGGATCTGGGATAGGGTGGCAATTTGCATGTCTACCAAGTTCACAGGAGATGCAGATGTTCAGGAATCACTTTGAGCATCACTGATTTGATGCAAAAGAGTTCTGACTTCCAAATCTGTCCTTAGTGCACAATCACACAACTGCTGCTTCTCTGAGCCTCTGTCTCTTTCTTCCCCTCTCCTGCTCTTTCTGGCTCTCGCTTTCTCAAGCTCTCTCCTTACACGATAAAGAACCAGATATATTAGAGTCTAAAGGATTTAGCTCTTACTCTGAGATATTACTTAGCTATTAAGGCATATGCTCAATATTATTTGAAATTATCATTGACCTATTTAAAGTGCTAGCCTCCATCACCATCTGAAAATTACAACTTTCCATTCATGCAGCATAAATAAAATGTTCTAAAATGTACAAAAGGGAGAAAGAAGAGTTACAATACTTTGTTTTAATTGATATTGTTCTGATAATTCACGATATAATTTCAATAAACCTCATATGTGAGTGTAGTTTTTGCTTGGAGTAGTAAAAAGCACAAGGTAATTCCCAGTTCTATAATATGAAAACAACTTATGTACCATTTGGCTGTATGACTTCTTTCTGAAAGTGGTCAGTTGGGTAAAAACAAGAAAACAAGATAATGTTTATCTTCCACAAAAATCTTTTTTGAATATTGTTCTCCATATTTTTTGTTTCAATAAAATAACATCTGCTACTATGAGAAGAGCAAATTTTCATGAATATAACTTTTACTTCCAGTTTAATTTTAACGTTAATATGTGAATCAGAATTTTGCAAAGGAACAAATTTAAAATATCCTGTGCTTTGAACCCCAGAGCTTACATTTGTACAAAATATACCACACTCCTATTCATTTGTGTGTAGGTGAACAGCAAGCCCAC
Organism: Lyroderma lyra; assembly: GCA_004026885.1. Lineage (NCBI taxonomy): Eukaryota > Metazoa > Chordata > Mammalia > Chiroptera > Megadermatidae > Lyroderma > Lyroderma lyra. Next base: position 25,046 of record PVJL010012669.1, on the reverse strand, counting down.
CCCACCCCCCATTCTCCAAATCCCCTGGCTTTTAGCCGCAGGCCCAGAGGGAATTCCCTGACATCAACAACACCACTGTAATTAAATAGAAACAAAAAAATACCCATGTCCAGGAGAGGAAGTGCATCGCTGGTTTCCTCACTGCTCTGTCCTTGTCGGAATCTATCTCCCAGAATGCTTTGCTGCCCTGCTGACTATCAAAATTGCCTTCCTCCGTAGACTAGAGCTCTCTTAAAGGCACACTTATATCCACCCCAACTCATTCCCAGCACCTAATACAGTGGGTGCTTTTTGGTAGGTGTTTGATAAATGCTTATGAAATTTAAATACATGCAAATGTTTACCATCAAGTCTCCACGGCACGCTCTGTGTAGTACAGGCCCCAGCTGTGATTAGTTGACCACTACCCCTTTCCTTGTAAACTGCATTCTTAGAAGAATGTACTAGTGTGATTTCTCTTATTCTTAAATGTTGACGTCTTAGAGATGGAAATTACTACGTATTTATAGTTACTCTAAAGTTTTTATTTTAATTCTGAGTCTTACTGGCCATATGTTGAGATGAGAAATGTTGGCAATGGAAAGTTACAAACCTGAGAATATTGTATTAATGAGTGATAAAATTAATGAAAAATAAAGGTTAATAGCATATATTTTTATGTATTTTGAAAGGTAACTTTTGAGTTACGTAATATGAGACCTTTTGTACATAAATATTCTTTCAGATGACACGTCATAATGATAGTCTTTTGTAACTTTTTTAAACTATAAAGTCAACAGACATGTCTGATGTTAATTCGATTAGCGATTGCTACTTCCTATAGTAGCCAAAAGAATATCATTGGCTAACTCTTGGTCATTTTTAGCAACCAATTTGAATTTCCAGATTGAAATAACTATTAGAATTGGAAATGTTTAAACATTTCATTGACACCAATTATAATACATAAAACTAAAAGTGAAATAAATTCAGTTGAAGATTAACCTTCTACTATATTTAAATCAAAAGTTGAGAAATTATTTTAAACTGACATTTTTATTTCCAAAGAAGCGATAGAGTTTTCATTTTTTAAAAATGAGTCCACAAAGTAATTTTAGCTTTCGATCATTAGCATAATAAAATTTCCGTGTACAGAGATTGTTTTTTAAAAAGAATAGTTTCACTCAGGTATCCTTGTCATATGAATAAATATGCTACCAGCTCTGCAGTGGTCCTGCTCCATTGGCGGCTGGGAGCGTGCTTATACTGGTGAGCACAACTTGCTCTGAGAGTTTTGATATGTTATCACAGTTGCTGATCTGGGTGGTCAGAGACTTCCGGCTCTCTGTGCTCGTTCGTCCCCTGGTGAGCCGGTCCTCCTGTCGATGGTGAGCCCCAAGGCAACAGCAAGAAAATGCAGCTTTAAATTCCTCTCGAAATTTTCCTGGCAAACCAGGGAGAAAGAAAGGAAAAAGATTTGTGGTAAATGTTTTAACAAATCATGAATCGAGTACAACTGTGTTGCTCCCTTGAGCCAAACTAACAATGAGGTGCAACATTTTGCAAAGATGGGGAAAATAGGAAAAGGAAATTTAGTTAGTGGAAGCTTGGTCGACTCTTGAAACAAGGAGGTATTTTCCTAAAAGAATGAGACTGCTTTTCATGAGTGGTATTTGGAATCCGTTTCATTCCTTTAGAGTCAAAACTCACATATTTGTGAATGTGGGTTATGTTTCACTAGTTAACTGTAATAAAAGTGATCAGCAATAGAAGAATGCACAGAAATATTTAATAATTTCAAAAATGATAAAAACTATGTTGTACATAGCCAAAATTATACAGAAATCACCATTGCATTTACTCTGAAGAAAATGTTCTACTAAAGCAATCAATTGAACAAAATATCTAGAAAAATGTCATAAAATATCTAGAAAGTCTCTAAAGTTTTATAATCTGCATAGGGAGAACAACAAACTAAAGGGGAGATGAACAATTTTAAAAGTTATTCCTTGTCTTTAGCTTACTGGCATGAAATTAGAGAAGTGTGAAAATGAAGCAAGTACCATTTTAAGGGTAAATAGCAGTGTTGTGAACCACAATTTCTTTGCTCTAAGTCTCAGCGACAGGCCTGGGTTACTGAGTGATTAAATTAGAAGATGAAGGTTACGGGCCAGCACAATAGCAGGGACAGAAGAGGTCCCCAGGGATGATCAGCTGCCTTCCTTGCCTCAGTCTTCCCCACATAATAGCACTTGGACTTGGTCCTTTGGCTTCTGCTCCAAACACTTCTCCCTACAACCTCCTAGTAGGTTTTACTTGCTTAGTGCAAGGTAAAGGGATTTCGTTATCCCTAACCTCTTGGCAATGCTCTCCCACTGCTTACCCACCCATGGTCCCATACGGCCCCCTCCCACTTTAAACAGTGCAGACGAGCAGTCAGTCCTATGGGTTGGCTCAGACCTACTGTCGTCTTTATTTCGGAGACTGGATTTGGGTGTGGCAGGGCAAAGCATGAAAAGGGGCAATGGAATACAAACAAAAGCTCACACATTGACAAACTGACTCTCTGATATGTGAAATAAAACAGATTCATACATATAGACTATATGGAATGTTTGAAAAAAGTTATTAAAATATCTGGTTGGTTGTCTTTTTTATTTTTATAACCTAGAGGCCAAATATGAAATTGGAAAATGCACATACTTTATTAAGTATGCAATAAAATAAATTATTTCTTCATATATAATTATAAGATATTTGAAGGTAAAAATGAAAAAGAAATAGCCAACCAGTTAGAGTACAAACAACGCAAACATACAGCTAATTAAAACACATTTCTAAAAGTCAATCAAGCAAAATGCTTTTAAGTAAAACAATAACTAGTTAAATGATTTTTATAATTATATTGATTCTATAAACAGAGATAGATTAAATGAGTTACGGATGTGTATTTGTGTGTGTCACTTAGTTTAGGTGTTATTTAGGAGTAATATCATTTTTTGTGGTCAGGAGAAATCTTAAGAAAACACAAGAGATGTTACCACAAGAAAAAGGTAAATTCAGAAAACTATCTCAAAGTGGAAAGGTTCCAATTCAGTCTCAATTAGGCTACAAATCTTAGCCAAGGAAATAAAATAACAAGGCTGTTTTATTTTCAGATAAAATTATCTTACATTTTAAAAATTTAAGTGTAATGCATGACAAGCAAGATTCTGTGTTAATTCTGTTCACACATTTTTTACGTTCCTCTTAGTTCAACATTTCTTCTAAACTTTATGGGGAAAAAATTCCTTAGATAATTTTCTCTGATGACTCAGGTTACATGTGTTATTATTCGTAACGGAAAAACCTCAAGACAAATTAGATCAGGGAAAACATTTCTTACTGTATAGCATAGTATAGCATACAAGCTCTTCCTACAGTGCAAGAGTGTTTGAAACCTTCTGGTCACGGGTTCACCACCCTTGGTTAGAATTGTGATTTCTATAAAAAAAACAAAACAAAAAACAAAACAATTGAGAACTTACCACTGAGAAAATTATAAATAATTGGGTTCGCAGCACTATTGGCATATACAAGCCAGTGTGAAAATGTAAACCAGGCATAGACAGTCTCTCTGTCTTCCGTGTGGGTAAACATCCCAAATACTCTGTAAGGAAAGAAACAATAGTAGGAAATGTAGTGTGATTCTCAAGGGTGAACAAAACTTCTGATAGACGCTGCCTGACTCCTGTCTGTCTCTGTTGCAGACATTGACCATTGATAGCTTCATGGCAGGCACCACAGTCGGTTTAGAAGAGCTTCAGCACCTGAACAGAGAAACTCTATGGCACAATGAACAAATCAGAAGTGTAACCAGGTCAGAGAAGAAGGTCTCTGTCTTTCCTGTGAACAGCAAATACAATAATATATCTTGTGGGTAAGATTACAGAAGTTGAATATACATCTATTTCCCTTCTTTCATTTTGCCTTTACATACAGTTGAGCAGTGTTTGTTAATATTCCATTATGCATCATTTAAAAAGCACTCCTAAATTATACTCTCTAGTACTTCTTCCTACTTTTATTTGTGCATTAATAAAGTATTAAATGTCTTCAACTCCAATTTTCCCATGCTAAAATTTGCCTCCAGGACTTCTTTCTACCCAGAGAAGAACTAATTTTCAGTAGGCAAAATTCTAGTAAACTATTAAAATGTACAAGTTCTAATTTTTAAAATTATTTTTAGCTTTGAAAAATCCTTCATTATGATACCCTTATGATCATTTAAAAAAATGTATCATATTTAGAGATATCCCATCTATCTAATTGTATCCACTAGCCAACAGCAGGTAACTTATAACTACCAAATCAATTTATAGGCTGAACATTATAATGCATTGCCTGTCAGAGATTCCATCACTGATCGTGTTATTTGTATCCATGATAGAATTGCATTTCCAGAATAAAATGATACTCTATGGAGTACTAGAGTTTTACAAAACTATAATATGATATGAAACAACACAGACAATAAATTAATAATATGTTATGAATCTCTACCACAGTATACTCATATCTTTAAAATCCTAGACAAATCAAAATTGCTTTAAAGAAGTTGGTTTACACTAATCAGGCAAAAAAGTTAAGTTTCATGAAAATGAATTTAGAAACTTATTGGAGAAAGACAACAAGTATATGCAAGGGCAAACAAAAAGATACGCATTGGAAGTAAATGTGTGTGGTAAAGAAAAAAGCAAATTTTTGAGATTTAAAAAAAATGTATTTGTGGAAAACAGCAGAATGGTCAAAAAATTGAAAACATTTTAAATTAAACACGGACTTTCTCCTTAGAAAGCAATTTACTTTCCTTGGAAAGGAAGGTATTTAAGTCAGAAGAATAAGTCAAGTATTGTGAACAAATAGGCATTTGGAAATAGCTAAAGAAAAGGTACAAGGGCTGAGATGCTGAAAAGCCAAATGAGCAATCCAGAGCAGTAAACTTCATTTTCACTGAATTTAGCCTGACTAAACTAAAAGTACCAAAAAAGCAAGAAAAAAAAAAAAGAGAGAGAGAGAGAGAGAGAGAAAATTCATCCAGTATCACAGGATTTTTACCAAGTTCTTAAGGGCAGAAAACGTCATCTAGCAAAAGGCCACAGTAAATTGGTATAAGATTTCTGTGGTCAAGATAAATAAGGGGAATTATGAAAAGATACGAAAGCAGAGGAGCTCATTTTCTTGTGAGCCAGTATAGGTTTCAAAAACCCAAGCTGCTGAAAATCTTTTACCTTTAAGACTGGGCCTGTAGTATATAATATTATTAAACAAAAGAGCATTTTCCATTTCTTTTCACCTTTGAAAACGTCATGAAGCCATCAAAAGCAAGGGTCAAAGAGAATGAGATATCTTGTGGCTGATTACCCCGCCTTTCGCCTTTCCTAAATGGTGACCCCAGCCAAGTCCTCCCCCGCACTCCCAGCTGCGAGGAACATGATAGTGACTCTGAATCAGGGAAAAGTGAGAGCAGCAATCCTACTTTGAGTTTTAGGTCTATTATAAACAGAATTAGTATTACCTTGGGAGTCTATGTGCAACAGTTATGATAATTCTCAATAAATTTGGCTGGCTGTGAAGTTCAAGTGTACCATTGCTCCTGCATAGCTGTGTTGTCTTGGTTTATTGTTTTAACTTAATAGTGTATCTGCAGTGTAACAAATAATATACTTTTTCTAATTGAAAAATTTTATGCTGATTTTTATTAATATTACCCTCGGCTTCATTGAATGACTTCAGGAAATGGATTTTCTTTCATTCTGTTTAAATATTCAAAATACAGCATGTGTCATACTGTCATTTTTTTGTGCCTGGGCTCATAACTGCACTTTTAGGTATAATTAGAATACTAACAAAACACTCTTACCTCTCTTTCTTTTTTTTTTCTTATCCTTTAGATAGAATTCTGTTACAATTCCCAATGTCTTTGGAAACAAAGTTTGGAAAAACCCATTTATTCAGATCAAAAGAGAACTCCAAGGCACAAATGAGTTTTTTTTTGTATTAGAACTTTTTTTTCTTGCATCTAGGCTTAGCAATTAGCCTGAAGAGGTCAGAGGAGCATCTGTTTTATGTCTGCCGTTCAACAGAGACCTTGCACAGACAAGAGAGTTTACAACCTGAGCACTCTAACAGGCTGTTTGCCTTACCTGTTAGCAACACCCACGGAGTTACCCACGAGTATAACTGGACCAGCAACCTAGACCGAGGGCTTAAAGATGCAAGTTCTTCATTAAGAACGAAGAAATGACAGGTCCCTTCATTTTCAAATAATAAGGTGACTTTACCTCTTCAGCACATTGAGGATGCTAATGGGTAGGTAGCAAATGGCGAAGACCAATAGCACGACCATCAGCATCCGCGCTGTTTTCCTCCGGGCCCGGATCTGCTTTATCTCCGCAGCCACAGCGCTGAGCCTGGACTTGGTGTGCTGCCCTGGCCCCCGAGGCTGTGCAGCAGGCTGCAGGGGCTTCCATTTTCTCTGAACTACAGAGGATGTTCCCGGGATCTGAAAGGAGTGCAGATCCATTATGGTTATCTGATTTAGGAATAGTCCACTTTGGAGACGTAATTGTAACACACAGGCAGGAGAATGTCCCAGACTCCTCCTGTAGTGTGAGAGGTTTCAGGGCCTGTTTCCCCAGAAGTTTGCCGAATGGAGCACATCCTTGAGTAATACATCTGAGGGTCAAATAGGAGTTTGGATTGGAAAAAAAAAAAGAGTTGAAACATCACAATTTTGTCAAAGTCTAAATTAGAGAGCAGCAAATGGAAAGGTAACTTTTCATGAAAAGACAAGTTGTACATTCAGACAATGAAATATTATGCAATGCTGTAAAGAAATGAGCAATGAAGCCATAAAGAAATAGAGAAAACTTGAATTCATTTTACTAAGTGAAAGAAGCTGATCTGAAAAGGCTACATACTATACGATTCCAACTCATCCTGCAAAAGGTAAAACTGAATACACTTGAAAAGACCCGTGGCTGCCAGGGGCTAAAGTGGGGAGGGAAGAATACACAAAGTACAACAAATTTTTAGGTCAGTGAAAATACTCTGTATCATACCATAATGATGAATTCATGCCATTATATATTATACAATGTATTTGGATACATTGTTCAAACCCACAGAATATGCAACATGAACAGTGAACCACAAGGTCAACCATAGACTTTGGGTAGTTATGCTGTGTTTATGTAGTTCCATCAATTGTAACGACTCTTGTGAGAGACGTTCATTATTGGGAAGCTGTGCATGAGGGCAGCTGAGGGGAATATAGGAGTTCTCTGTACCTTCCGCTTAATTTTGCTGTGAACCTAAAACTGCTCTAAAACAAAACAAAACAAAACAAAACAAAACAAAGCAAACCAAAAAAAAAAAACAACAACAACAAAAAAAACAAAAAAAATCACCTCAAACTCTTAATTAGAAAAAAAGAGGAGGAAAAACTGGAGAAGAACAGTAAAAGGATGACAACCATATTACCTTTTTAGGAATTCTGGTTCTGCTCAGATACCTAAATTTAAAGAGAAGGAAAACCTAACAGGTTAACCTGAATGGAGTTTTTGTGTGTATCAATACTGCCATCTGCTGCCAGATAGAGAGATAGGACTTAACTATACATTGCTTTTTATTAGGTTTTGTCCTTCTCAGGGTTGGCCAATGCAAACATTTGCATGAAGGGAATAAAATATAAGTAAAATATTCTCTGTTGCTTATTATGTATTGTTATGAAATTGCTTGAAACCATTCTTATGGTGTGGCACTTTAACATGTACACAAAAACACTGAGAATCCCTTGTGGTCTTATATTAACATTTCAAATAACTGCAATTTGTAAAGACACTTACACAACTTGTACTTTTCTACTTCTTTTCAAGTTATTTGATAATAGCAGAGAGTCTCTCCAAGGATAATATTTTCTTAATTATAAGCTCATGGAGATTGATAGGCTTTAGTGAGCAAAACGATAAAATCCAGCATGTGTAGTTTTTTAAAAAGGAAAATGTGCCAACAAGCATATATATGGCTGTCTTAGCTTTATTAAGATCATTCAGCTGTTGCTTTTATGTCTGTGCTGCAAACTGGGACCGACCAATGTGTCCCTGTGGTCTCAGAATTGATGTCATACGGATTATCTTTGATACATCATGAGATCCACGTCTGTTAAATGATCTCTAATTTGAGAGCAGAATTGTACTCGGTCGTTCACATAGACGAATTAATATGATGCTTCTTTTGACCATAACAATTTTCTCTCAAAAAAAGAGCAAATAAAGTTAATGAAAACCTGCCCTTAAACAGAAAAAAAAATGGAAAACGATTTCTCTTCTGATTCTATGTATCTTATCATGTAGATATAAGTGTAGCCCTACTCAATCTCCTCTGTTCGTTGGCAGGCAATTAGAAGCTGAGAATCCTTCCTCTTCTGAGTCTCTTTTTAAATAGTCACTTTAAAAATAATTGAGGAGAAACTGCAATGGATGTTAGGAAGTTCCAGAAGAACTTCAGCAGGAGTAACCCTATAAATGTCTGCTAAATGGCCTTGAACTGTTTTCTAAATGATCTCTGAGAGATCATTAAACTTGAGCCATCGTATTATTGACTGCTTCCCTGAAGGAAAGAATCAATATCCGCATCTGATGACTTCTGCAACCTTCAAGAAAGGGTTCCCATTAGAGAAACTGCCACAGGGAGCATGGCTACAGTCCTGGCAGTCAGAAATGATTAAGTAAATAAAAAAGCTGCGATAACGTCCCAGCTTTAGATGATGATCTAAATAAGGACAGAATACACTTAATTGTGCACATATCTTGAGGATACCTCTACGTGTACCAATTGATAAGCTCTCTGTGTTTAGAGAAAGTCAGCAGAATGTTAATACAAATCACTGATATTAACTGAGCACCAGGAACTACGCATAATCTTGAGTAATCACGAATGCATTCCTAATAGTAAAATATCATAAATGTCATTGTATTGATAACAAAGTAGGCATTCAGAAGGATTAAATAAACTACCCAAGCTTATATCATTAATAATAGATAAGCTAGAATTTGTGCTCCGTTCTGACTACAAAGCTCGTTTCCCATTGTGATGCAAAATTTTCATTTATAAACTTCAACACGAAGTGATATGAAAGACAGTGAGTTTTTAAATGTGTGTTTAATTTTATAAAGGCAAAAATAATAATAATAATACAAAAAAGCTTTGAAAGATACAGCCTGGGAGACTGTTTAAATGGGACGGTCTTTTTCCTGGCCATGTCAGTAAGGGCTCAATAATCTTTGGAAAGTGCATCTCACACACACACACACACACACACACACACAATTTTTATTTCACCATTACAAATAAACTGTAAAATCATCTTTGACATAAAAATACATCCCAGGAGAGGTATTATTGCAGTTATGACATGGAAATATCATGTAAATGGTGAACCTTGAAATCTGCTCTGTTTTAAGAAGTATGTGTGACCAGGATGAAGTTACAAGCAAAAGACAAATACACAGCAGACATTAAAAGGGAATAAGAGAATATGTTATTGTGAACAACCAATAAGTTTCCAAACTTAAATGAATACCTTGAAAAATAAAGATTACTGAAACTAACATTATTACTACAAACCTTGCTACAAAGAAACTTTGGACCCAGAAACATTCATAGATGAATTCAATCAAATAGTAGAGAATAAATCATACCAATCTTATTCTTATTCTGAAATTCAAAGAAACAATAATACTTCCACATAATTTTATGAGGCCACAGTTACCCTAATAATCAAAGATGTGACAACAAGGAAAAGAACCCAATGACCAAATATCTCTCATGGATAGAGATGAAAAACTCCTTAAAAATATATTATCAAATCAAGCCACAAAAAAGCTAAGATTTCATTCAGTAAATCAATAAGATTATAGCAATGCAGTGTTGATTTAACATTTAAAAAAAATGAATAATTGTAATTTATCATATTAAAAGAATAAAAGAAAAATGTGATAATCTCAATAGATTAAGGAAAAGTATTATAAAATCCAGTCCCTTTTCATGACAAAACTCTCAGCAAATTAGCAAACTAGATTTATCCACCCAATGAAGGTATTGATGGAAAGTCTTTCACTATCCTACCTAGAAGTAAAAGATGAACACTTTCCTCCAAGATTGGAAATAAAGTAAGGCAGTCTTCTCTTACCACTTCTACTCAACATTGTACTGGAGGTTCTAGCCAGCACAAAGACACAAGAAAAATAGATAAAGAGCAGCGAGATTGAGAAGACAATATTGCTTACAAAGAAAATCATAAGGAATTGACAGAAAAGCCTAGAACTAATACATGAATTTAGCAATATGCAGGACACAAAATCAATAAACAAAACTGGTTTATTTCCATATACTAGCAATAACATTTGGAAAATTAAGTAACTCAAGTTTCAACGGCAAAAACATGTATCCTTGGGGATACATTTAACAAAATATGGACAAAATGTGTACACAGGAAATTCTGAAAATTGCTGAGATAATAACGAAGAACTAAATAAATGGAGAGGTCTAAATAAATGTTGATGTATTAGAAGATTTAATATTGTTAAGTTTGTAGCTGGAAGGGTATGAGAATTTGGATGATGGCTTTTTCTTAGTACTTAACAAATATCCGGGACAATTATTTATCTTTCCTCTATTCTTTAAGTCATTACCCACTTTATTATACTAGAGTGCAATTGATACTTGGTAGGTACTGTCTCATAGGAAACAATAACCTCCTTACATTTCTCTGTCTGGCAGGAATAATGAGAATTTTTTCTTGTTCCTTAGCCAGTAGCATTTGAGGAGAACGGTGTGAGAAGGCCCAGAGACATCTTTCTGTTTATCTGACTTCTTGACCATTTTTATTTGACCCTGGCATTGCTCTTTTAGTGGTTAGATGCACATGCTAAGTTTTATGATGAGGATCATATATTTAATTTGTCCCAGCTTTTGCCTTCATTCTCACAATAAATAGTTCTGCTTTCGATGCTACAGATAGCCCTTATGGACTACAGCTGCTCTCCCCGATCTACTCACCCAACCCTCCCCGCGACCTAACCCACGCCTCCTGTCCTTTGTCAGCCCAGATCTGTGCTCTCTCAACATCATTTCATCACACAGTCAATTAGCGGTTTTGGGGGTTCTTTTTTTTGGTAGAAATTGGTTTCCCTTCTCCTTCCTGTGACCCAACAAACAGTTTTCACTGAATAAGCCCTCTCATGCTTCTGAACGTCTATGGACCTTAAAATCCAGTCACAAACAACATTTGCATGGGTCCTGTTATATACTCTCATTACATCAACATGTCCAATTGTGTATTCAACCTTTTATCCTTCCCTAAAGTTTCAGAAGAATTTTCTAAAAGAAATTCCCCCTATTTTTATTTTTAAAAACTCATTTTTGTTTTTTTAGGACAGATTAATTGAAATATAATTTACATGCCATAAATTCGCCCTTTTAAAAGGGATACAATTAAGTGGTCTTTATTGTATTACAGAGCTGTGCCATTATCACACCGTTATCTAATTCCAGACTATTTCCATCACCCCAAGTAACACTGCAAACCCATCAGCATTTACTCTTCACCGCCCCATTCTACCACCCCTGACAACCACAAATCCTTCTGGCACTGTAAAGTTGCCTACTCTCTATACTTCATGTAAATAGACTCGTATAATATGTAGTCTTTTGTATCTGGATTTTTTCACTTACTGATGTTATCAAGGTTCATCCATATTGAAGCGTATACAAATACTTCACTTTTTTTAATAACTGAAAAATAGTATGCATACACCACAATTTGTTTATCCATTCATAAACTGATGGACATTTGGGTTATTTCCATTTTTTGGCTACTATGTGTAATGCTACTGTAAATGTCCATATTTAAGTTTTTGCGTGGACGTGTTTTCAGTTCCTTTGGGTATATGAGCCTAGGGATCAAATTAGTGGGTCACATGGTAACTATTTAAGATTTTGAGAAACTGTCAAACTGTTGTCCAAAGTAGCTGCATCATCATTTGCCATTCCCACCAGCAAGGTATGAAGGTTCTAATTTCTACATATCCCCACCAACAATTGTTATTGTCTGTCTTCTTTATTTTAGCCAGTCTGTTAAGTGTGAAGAGATATTTCATTGTGGTTTTGATTTGCATTTCCCTAATAACTAATGATGTTGAGCACCTTTCCATGTGCTAATTGGCCATTTGTGTATCTTTTGAGGAGAAATGTTTCTTCAAAGCTTTGCCTATTTCTAATGGGCTATTTCTTTTTATTGTTGAATCATAAGAGTTCTATATATTTTTTTAGATACTGGTTCTTTATCAAATACATGATTTGCAAATATTTTCTCCCATTCTGTGGAAGGCTTTTTCATTTTCTTCATGGTGTACTTGGAAACACAAGTGTATTTTTTTTTTCAGTAGCACCCAGTTTAAATCAGAGAAAGACAAATACCATAGATTGATGCCAACTTAATTTCAGTAGTATATAAAAACTTTCCTCTAATATAGCTTCATTCCCCCCTCTTTTCTTTGAATTACATCTTTGTATATTATAAACTAAATCTTCAGTTTTATACATGTTGCTTTATGTTGTTTTTTAAGTGAAATATGAGATGAAAATAATTACAGATTAAAATGCATGTATACTCTTTTATATTTATCTACATAGTTACCTTTACTGGCACTCTTAATTTCTATGTATGGAATTAAGTTACTGCCCTTTGATTCTGTCTTTGCAATTACAATTTTCTGTCCGTTTCCTCACACTAAACTGACTTGTCATCACCTAATATTAATTAAGTTCTCTTAGAATAGTGTTGAAGAATTAAGGTCAGTAGAAAAGATTGTGATAAAAGTTGAGACAAAAAGGTCTTTCAAAGTTGGAAAGAACTTCGAAATTTAGTTTCAAATTCAAATACTTGTTACAGTTCATCCCCATTTTCTCACACAGTACCATACACAGAGCAGTGGGTTAATAAATATTTGTGGAATAAATTAACATGAGTCCACATGATAATTAAGATTAAAGTGTTAAATTACATGAGGGCTAGAACTAAAAGGTTTGTTGACAGATACACACAGGGACAAGTGAACAAAGAGTAAGCAGGTCTTAAAAAGAAAACTTTTACAGAAGACTAGAATTTCAAGACTGAGTGAGTTCTCTGAGTCTCATTGTCAAAGAAAGAATTTAAGTACTTGTAGATTAGAGCAAAGCTTTAGATAATCCTTTAATAGGGCTTAAAGTTCTTGAGAAAGTCAGACAAAGACACACACTTTGCTCACCAATAATCTTACACTTACTAATTCCAAAGTATGCAACCAATTTCATGCATCTTCCCAATATGAGCAAAGAGGACAGGCCTCCAATTGATGGCTCACTTGATTTAGCCTATGGCACAGATAATGCCTTGGAACTCTGCTAATAGACACTAACAGCTGGAAATTGAGTCGCTCAAGCAGAATTCTACATAATCACCCATTTGTGGTTAATTTACTTTATTGTGGCTGCTAAAGTGAACTCAGCTGAACTTGCCATTTTCCATTCCAGTATGTTTTGTAAATGTTTTTAATTTCACAGCCCAGGCATTTTACTGCAAATCTCCTGAATCATGTGGCTTGTACTAACCAGGACAATTCATCAAAAGAATGTGGATTATTTCTGAACTTGTAATACAATTTTGAATTTATTTTACAGTTTGAGAAATGGAGAACTATAACAGAGAAGTATTATTATATCAATTGATTGGGGTTTGATAGTTATCCAATTATTCAATAAACATTTTTTTGAGTACTTTCATTGTACGAGTTACCATGTTAAGTGTTGGGGATACAATCATGAACAAGACAGGCTCAGATACTCCCAAGGAGTATGTCAATCTGTAAATAAATAAAGAAGCAAGTATAAAAATCATGATGTGTAATGCTCACTAACTAGGTCATACTCTTAACACTGAACATTCCTATTCTAAATCTGAAATATTTTTATTCCTCTGTGCTCATTAAATGCTTTTTCCCCCTCAGGAAAACTTTCAAATTCTAATTTTTCTCTGCACTTTTTTCTCTGAGTAACTAGGCAACCAATTTCCCTTGTCCTCCTCGATCTAAACTTTTAAAGCATTTTCTCTTATATTTTTACTCACTTTTTAAGTATTTATTGAGCTACTGATATGAGCTAAGCAGGTATTATTGGAAGAAGACAAGATGAAGGCAAGAGTGTACTGTCTTCAACTTAGTACGGTTGAGGAGATAGAGAAATAAAAAGTCTTTGTAATGTTATTTAGAAGTGCTATGAATGGGATCTACTTAAGAAAGTGGTCACATATACCAATTCAACACATGCTCGTTATTTTAGAAGTATAAGCAGAATTAATTGAAAGGCCAAATAACAGCATATACTATTAAAGTATTTATTTAATGAACACTTACTATGCTCAACGTTCTAGGATGAATTCATCTGTAGCTGCAACAATGCTATGATCTGGATACTATACAAGTGCACTTTAAAGATGATAAAAGAGAGACACAGAAATGGACAAAATTCATGTATCTGCTAAGTTGTAGAGTCAGGGTTTAAATTCATACAGTCTGGACCATAAATCTATGTTTTTGACCTCTTCGTCCTATTTCATTTCCAATTATTCACTCCCCAGTTTGTAAGAAGATCTCCATTGCCTGTTGGCTTGTGGTGTCTTCCTACAAGAAAAGGCTGCTTCCTTTTTCCATGGTCAAAGTTAACACATGACTGTTTTGACCAATGAAATGTGAGGAGAAGTAACATATGCCTACTCAAAGCAGAACATTTAAGAGACATTAAATATTTCTTCCAGCTTTATTGCTCAGTCCCAGCACAGCGTGTCCTAGGAAGTGCTGCTCCTTTAGACTGAGATTTGGAATAAGGGGACAAGTGGAGCACCTCATCACTGACATGGAACATGAGTGAGACAAACGGTTGATTCAAGCCACATACTTTTTTTTTTACAGTTGAATAAGTTAGCAAAAACTGACTAGTATACTAATGGTCACCGAGAAGTAAGTTACAATAGTAACAAACACATGAAAATACGCAGCATCGACTCATGACCAGGAGAACACTGAGGATATTATCATTAGGATCTGGAAAGTCACAACTTTTGTTTTACAATGGTACACACTTGTTATGTTAGTTAAAAAGATTGTGGAACACAATGCTAATAAGTGTTGGTATTGGTTGCATCTATAAAGTCATAAAAGAAATGACTTACTTGCAAAAAATAGAGGAAAAGAAAAAATTTGAAATTATGAGACAAATATGGTTGAAAAATGTAACTATTGCTCATATTCAATGAGGAAAAGATGCTCTTGAAATTGCTTTAAATAACAAGAGTTGAAGAAGACTCAGATTAAGACTCATCCTCAGACAAAAACCAAATAAATGTTTTGTTAAGTAAATTAAAGTGGCCCAATAAATTCTTTGAATTTGATAAAATATGTGAGAGCAAACTGACTAAGGGCATGACTTTCCACAGCCTGATAATCTCAAAGTACTGGCAGTACATTTAGAGAGAGATACACATCTGGAAGTAATGTGGCATTTTAACATATGATTTACAAAACACTCAGCTATATGTCTTCTATATACCTTTATAACCTACTACATATTTGTTGGTGATTTCCTATGAATCATCATGGTTTAGCTTAAACCTGACCTGCTCTGAATTAGATCACCCTCCACTAATTCCCTGTGCTTATATTTATTATGGCAATTTTCACTCTGCATTTGACTATTTCTCTCCTGTAGACTAAAATTAATCAATGACAGACTGGAGCTTTTAGCTTTCACTGAGACATACATGCAAAGGAAATATGATAAATATTTGATGAGTGAACAACTGAGTCAATGGATACATTCACTGACATATTATTGAACAAATTTAATTACTCCCAAATAAGCATTATAGTTTCTAAAATTCTAAATTCTGCTTGATTCTTTTACTATTCAAAAAAAAAGCTTTGAAGTTGCAGATTTTACCCATAAAATAAAAATGTATTACATAACGCTCATAAAAATACAATGTTATTTACTTATAGTATCAGGAAACTTTAAAGAAATTTTTATTATTTCTCATAAAAAGTAAAATTTGTAAATTGGTTTAGATAAAAGTTGTCAATTTATCACAGAGATTTAAAATATAAAGTTATTAAATCAGTTGACAAAATATATTCCTTAAATATCATCCTAAAAAATGCCTGGACATATTGCCATGGCTAGGGCTTCATTATTTTAGAATTCACAATCCTATGCTGAGCATATTATGTTGTTTCAATCCACTCTTAAATTTTATTTTTAAGTACATTCTAAAGAAAACACAAGGAAATTATTTGAAATACATACCTGTCGGCACCAGAGTTTACGAAATATTTGCAGATAGGCCAACACCATAAGACACAGTGGTGCCATGTATGTCACCAGAAAGAAACAGATATGATACAGCTTGGGGTAAATTTCACCTGGAATGAAAGTGAAAATAATAAACTCTTATGATTCATAGATTTTTTTAAAGGTAACTTTGTCAATATTTTGCCTTCAAAGTACACATTTAACTTTTCTTTGATTTCACTGGCATATATATATATATACAAAAGGAAAAAATACTTTACAATGCTATTTACTTACATTTATATATCTACATGTCTAAGTGTGAAGTCTTAATTTCATTTAATATACACAGAGAAATAATAATCCATTTTTAAATTTGTGCTGCCACAGTCTATCTAAAGTCAAGTGTTCATTTATCAAAAAGCCTTTCTTTTTGTCTTGATTACATGTGGTTAATTAATAAAAATTAATTTGGATTATCTTCTACTTGTATTTGCAAGAAGGGACATGACTCAATCAAAACCTAATTACCAATGTTTCTGTTAAAATGAGAAGAGAATGTAAACTCAGTTGATTCCTTCTTACTAGAATATGTTTCCTAAGAAATGGGAAGCAATTCCCAGTTATACATTTAAATGTGGAAAATGTTTGTAAAAATAAATACAGCAAACATTCGATAATGATTCTTTTTGTTGACTTAGTAGAGTATATATAGCATTCCTCTTTAAGTATGTTGTGTATGTCTGTATATATATGTATGTGGGCATGTACTTTTAATAAAAAAGAGATTTTTAGGGCTTTTAAAGTTTGTTTTTAAGCCATTTTTTGAAATATCTATCTCATTTATTAGGCATAAGCACTGCTAGGATTGTAGTGATTTCTTATTAATCATTAATTCTATGTACAGAACAGATACCTGTCCCAGATCAAGCATTTATTAAAGTCAATCAGTTAATGAATTATTTAACATTATTTTTTAGCTTTTTCTAAAAAACATATTGATTACTAAGTTTTTAAATGATTTAAAAGATATTTTCTTTACACTAATATTTTAATATATTATAGTGACCCAACTACTTTTCTTTAACTGTAAAACAAAAAACAGAAACTATCTCATGAATATTAAACGCAATAATTAAATATAATTTTAATGCAGTGCTGACAAAACAAAGATATTTTTCACTTATAAAAACTATATAAGTTATTTTGACTTTGATATTGGCAATGACATTAGTTTCATACTATTATTGAGGGATAAGTCTATCACCTCCATGCATTTTATTCTTTCATTGCTTTAGAAAGGGCATGTAGAAGCACAAAGACTCAGTTATGTGATCAAATGTGGTAAGGGCAATTTATAGTCAGAATTAACTAATAATAATTTTGATGAAGGACCATACTAATAACAATATTTATTGGAAATTTATTTATTTAATTCATACTGAATTACAGTTTAAACATATCTATCAGTTGAATATCCTCTACTTTCTTGATTCCATAGTCTTAACTTCTAGAGTTGATTAAATTTAATATTCACCTTATTCTTCCTTCTAAAACTCTTTTCTTTCTCTGATAGATATTCTTCTCTATCATAATCTTTAGAAGGGACAGAAGGGTCTATGGTGCTGCTAGGAAGCCTACGAGACCAATTTGAGGTGTCATTTTTAGCTTCTTCGTGGCCCAAGTGGCTCACACCCAGCTCATCAGTTTCTAACTTCCTTTCATGTTTTTCCTATAAAACAGGTCAGTTTCTTAAAAAAATGATAGAAACCAAGCAGCCTAACGTGAGGAATAATCAATGGCCTTTCCCTTTGAAGTGCTGCAGCCTGAGCAGCAAATGGTGAGCCAATTTCAAAGAAACTAGAGAGTGACTTCAGCACTTTTCAAGCACCCGAGTGACTTTGAACTTTCATTTGTTTTGAAGAAGGTGTCATATGAGCTTCCTGCATAAATATCTACCTTTGAAGCTTACATACCTGTAAAATCTTGACGTCTGCATTGGACTAAATCAAGTGAGTAGAAGAAGGTGGATTTTGATAGGTAATTTTTTTTTAACTGCTGCTATGGATACCATCACTGTGATAATAGTTTGGTGTTTAAAACATATGGAAAAGTAAGTTCACTCAAGAGTTTGTATACATATAATATAAATAGTTGGAAAAATATGTAATTGCTTTGTAAATGCACATTATAATAATGAACAGCCACTCAGAGAAAAGTTGACCAAGCGAAATTATGCTTTCGAGCTGTGATAGAATTTTTTCAATAAAGAGATTATTATGGATAACTGGGAAACATAACAATCTTAAATTCCTCATCTTTGCTTAGAATCTAAGCTAATTTGAAACCCAGAAATACTGTTGAAATTTTAAATTGTGTGTGTTGAAACTAGATTTGAATTCTCTCTGCACTTGACGAGCAATGTCTTCAGTATATTTAAAAACATTTATATATAACCTAGAATGTAGCTACATAAAATTGGTTCCACTTAAGTGTGACCTAAAGTTAGAAAACAGCATTTTGAAGATTGACAACCATTAAAAATTGGTGTTTCTACTCAACTGATGAATAGGCATAACTGAATAAATTCTTGCATATATGAGGGCTGTCTGGAAAAAAATCCAGCCATAAATACCTCTATTTTTTCATATTACATGGAATGGCTGGATACTTTCTGAATAGCCCTCATATATTAGACAAAACTTAAAGATTAATTTCATACATTAGGCATAGAAAACTTAATTTCTGTCAGATGAGTTAAGATCCATTTTTGAGCCAACAGGTTAAACTAATTCTCTAAAAACTACAAACATTTTCTCCTTCATGTTACCCTTATCAAGGACTTTTGAACAAGTAAATTAAAATAATTTCCCAAATATTGAACTTGGATTGTCTTTTCAAAATTTATGGATTAATTAAAGTTTACTTGAATCTTTAATATATTTTATTATCATCTACCTAATAAATATTTTCAGTAAGTGTTTTTATTCATACACATACATACATATTTATATACTTTCAAAATCTCACAATAGGTCAGATGCCATAATTAATTTGGCTGTAAAGAAAGAATCCATTATTATTTTTTTCAGACCACTAAAAAATAATTTGTCGATAAAAACCAAGAGAAGAAAGATTATGAACTCCCAGTGTCCAGAACAATGTTTGACAAATAATATATGCTCATTAATCATTAGATGAATGAACAATTAGACAGTTACCTAGTGTAAAAAAGGAAGTTACTTCCCTTCCAATAAGATTTATTCTATAAAACTGCATTTATAAACAAAGTAATCAAGAAAATTTGGGTATAATTTTGGAAGATTTTTTAAATTTTAGAAGTATGAATTGATGTGACTGAAGCAAACAATGAACATATACAAAGACATATTTTATTATCATTAAAATAAATATTCATATATTTTATTTGTTTTTGAGTATCAAGTGTGCCTGCAAAAAGTTGTAATTTGTGGTCTATTTTTTTTCTAACAAGCTATAGGCAATGATGAATATAATGAGTTGCTGAAGTAATTTATTTATAAAATATTACGTCTTTCTGATAATATTTTCAGTAAAACAGAGTTCTCAGTTATTTTGCACCATGAGTGAGACAGCATTCACAGAACTTTCCCAAACATGATAGATAGATATAAATCAAGTGACCACATTGTTTACTGACTCCATAGTGTAATATTGGTTGTAAGACAATTACAGTATCACTACTTTTAAAATTACATTATTGACTTAGGTTATAGAGAGGAAATAGTTCATGAATTAATCTCAAATAGAAGCTATTTCACAATAAATTTTTAAAAATTGGGCGAATTGGTATTAGATGTTAAAGATGTTTGAACTTTAGAGAGCTAATACTGTATAATATAATTTCCTGTTTTTCAGTTGTGATGATTACACATATGCAAGTTTTAATATTTTAAGTTGAACATGAACTTATAAATAGCCTAAATTCACAAAGCTTATACTCTGTCAAAATTATTATAATAAACTAAATGTCTAATGAGCAAAATTGTAAGAACCTGCTTTGAATTTTTTATATTCTTCTTGAAAACATTAAGTGATTAACAATTTCATTCAATATTTGAAAAGCTTATTTTGTAGATTTTATTGTTTGATTTTGGAGGATTATCAAATTCAACTTGTTATCACTTAATTTTAGCCTTTGTAATAACTTTAAGTAATTATAGGCTAATGTAAAATTACTTTTAAACAGTTTTACTAAATGACTTCTGAAGGCTGAGTTTAGATTTTAAGGTAGTCAATAATTGCTTTTGTTATTTTTTGGAAAATGTTCCTGCTAGAGCTAAATAATAAAAATGTGTGAGGTTGAAAAGAGTTTCATGTATTTATTGCTCTAAGGTAATTAGAAAATGATGTGACTAATGATAGTAACTGACAGGATTCTCTAGATTTGTAAACTTTTTTTAAATGGGAATTAATGCTATTTGATTATTCAGGGCAACATTTTAAAACAAAGAAAAAGTTTAGAAAAGCAGCCTACAAACTTATAAATGAAACTAATTGCCAATATAGTTCAAAGAAATTATTACTGACACAAATTGAATAAGAGAGGAGTATTTTATATAATTATCAATTCCATAAGGATTCCAACTCTGGAAGCTTAGATTTAAATGTACCTGTTTGCTTCGTAATATTGAGCAAGTAATTTATGGCTCAGTTTCACTATTAACTAAATAATTCTAACAGAGAGATCTTCAGGCTGTTTTCCAAATATAACTCATTATAAAGCAATTGCATCAGAGATAGGTCACAATCGGTCCTCAACCCACCTTCTTTCCAAAAACAATTCATTAGATTGCAAATCCTTACATTGCAAAAACTATAATTTCAGACCTTTCTTCTTCAAGTGACAATGCCCATCGTGTGGGTTTTCTTGCTTCCTGGGACACCTTTTTCCTTTTTCCCCTGTCTGAAGGATTCCTGCCTGTCTTTTAGGCCTTGTTGAAATATTAGCACCTCCTCTGTAAACTTTTGTCCAAAAGTTAGAAAAAAGGGTGAATCTCAGCAACAGCAACAAAAAGACCTTTAATATTGGGGTAATAGACCAAGCAAATTGTACAATTTTAGTTCTTATAGGTCTCTGGATAATGAATAAAATAATCCATGTCATTTAATTTTATCTTGCTATAGTGAAAGTATATGCCTAATTTCGCAGTTACTGACGTTTTTCTCTTTTCAGTGTTCCAATAAAAGTACCAGGGTAGGAATTAACATAAATTCAAAGGTTTAAATACTTGAAAAATATCAGATTTATAAGGAATCTCCTGAGTGCTGTTTTTTTTTAATGTATATTTCTAATAAGAATAAATGTGTAGCTTTTTGATAAACAAATGTTTTTCTAATGTTTAAATTCCCTAGCTATGAGCCATTATTACATACTTATACAGAAGAGGACAGATTCTGTGAGTGTACACTATGCTGAAATGCAGGATTGTTTTATTTCCTGTCATTCTTTGCTACGTTCAGATTTGTGCCATCACTAGGCACTGATAGAAAGAAGTGTTTCCACTGTTACAGAAAAACCTCAAAGACTGTCACTGAGTGTTTTGAACCAAAGGAGCAGACAACCTCCACATTTCTGTTTGTTTACATTTAACTACCACACATATCAGATGGAAAAACAAAAAGGATTCCTAATTAATATAATTCTCAAGTTATTTAATAATTATGTCAGCAATAAAGTTAATAATTTAATATGTTATCAACAGAGAAAGCAAATTTATATAATTTGACTCAGAGAGTAGCACAGGTTCACATATTCAACTCCAGTCATGTCTGCAGGCAGGACATGGTTTGAAAATGAAAATTTCAGTTTTACTTAGATCCCATAGGGGAACTTAACCCTTGAGGCAACATAACGTTCTACCATCTTATAAAATGCAAATCATTCCAGAATACACACTTGGATTTATATACATGAGTCCTTTCTCTTTTAGAGAAATTAAGAATAACTAATATAACCAGACCTGAATTGTGGAATAAGCTCCTCTTTTTATTCCCTGTTTGAAAAGTAGGTAATAATGCATAGCATTCCTACAGGGCCAAGATCGTTGGAGTTTTTCTGTGAAAGTATTTTGGGTTGCAACTTGGTTTTTACGCTTTTGCAAAACTATATGAACAAATGCCAATAAAACATAGGAGGCCAGCTTTCCAATGGCTATGCAAATCCAATATTGATATTGCAACTATAATATCAATGTTAGCTTGTGTGCTATAATGTACTTACCACCCCAGCGCTCATCGCACACGGTGAAGAGGGTGGTTTTATTGGCCAAGCCAGGGAGCATGGTGCTGCACTCCATGACGATGGCCTGAGGAATCATTATAATGCAGGAGACAATCCAGATCATGACAATGCTGTTGCGGGCCCGCTTGGCTGTGCTCTTAAACATCAAAGGGTGACAGATTGCGTACCATCGATCCAAGGCAATGCAGCTCAGTGTGAGGACAGACACAGACACTGACACCGTCTGGAGGAAAAAGGACGTAGGAAAAGAGAAGCACCAGGTATAAAAGGGATCCCTTTTAGTGTTTTTTTGCCTAATTAGAAAAGTACTCACCACAAATAGCCGTATTCAGAGCTGCTAAAAAAAACAACAAAACATTTCATGCAGTGCTTTCTATTAAAAAAAGAAAGAAAAGACAACAAAACTCTGCCAAAAAATTATATTAAAATATATCAGGAAAAAAAAGAGCATACAAGGGCTGTCAAGAAAAAATCCAGCCATAGATGCCTCTATTTTTCATATTACATGGCCGGATACTTTCTGGACAGCTCTCAGATTTCCTATTAAGCACAAAAATGATTCTATAAAAACATTATAACCATTTTTATGCCAAATGTTTTCATTTAGAAGATGGTATTCTCTGAATAATTACTATGATTATTTTGTCTTGGAACTTTTTCCATTGATGGGGAAATCATATCCTCAAAAGGAAAAAAGAAAACACACTCGTATGTGCAATCTGAGCTAGAAAAGTCTCACTTACAGAGAATAATATGACATGTCTTTCTTTTCAATCATATAGAAATTTCATTGCAATTGCATTTAACTGCAATTTTTGAATTATGGATATCTCATTTTATATTTTCAAATAACAAAGGTTATTTGTACTTTAATTCATTTCCAACATGTTGTACACAGAGGAAGGCATGAGCTATGTCATTAATAAAAGAGAATTCTGTATATGGACTTCTGTATCACATTTTGCTAATAGATATAAGCAACTAGCACCTAAAATTCTAATAGGCTCACCTAGTCTAGATTTTTATATAGTAACACTGCAAATGTCAAACTTGAAAATATAAGGAAACATGGTAAGCATGCCTATACCTATGTGATCAGTTTATGCTATTATATTTAATGCACTTTCCTACACTGGATGAACCACTGATGATACCACCTTCAAAATCCCATCTTTAAAATAAAGCCTCATTCTTTTTTCTGTTATTTTTATGACAAATTTTTATTTTTAGTGCTTATAGTACAATTATTTTGTTTATTGATTTATTTTCTGTCGTCTTTATTGGAACAAAGCTCTATAGCAGGGAGAATTGCTACTGTATTATTTCCCCCCACAGTGGTTTCCCCAGTATCTGGCAGAGTGTTTTATATGCTTAATAAATATTTTTTAAATTAATGAATAATTGCAAGCCTCAGTCTAAGGTAAGAGATGGAGTCCAGTTATCTTTCCTTTTTCCTTTGCTAGTTCTATTGCTCCAACAATATGTAGAAGGACAGGTATCTCTGCTTCTTCCATCAAGACCTTCCTTAGTGATGCATTGACTGTTGGAACATATGAGTGAAAGGGGTCTGACAGCCTGCACAGCACAGGAGAGAGGGCTCTGGGCAAAGGTCAGGATGACCTATTTATTCTCACTCTCCTGCCAGCTACATGTGTAGTTCTGGGTCACTTTGCAATGCTAGGTCTCATGTGTATGTGGTGTTATTTTATCGGGCAAGTGAGTAAAATTGGCAGGTTAAGATTCTTGCCACTCTGATTGTTTTGATTCTCTTTGAAAAGGTGGCAGAATATGGTTAGAATCAATTATTCTACCAGGTTTCCTGGGCATGAATCCTGTCTCATTTGAGAAATATGACTGCCCTTGGGTAAGTTGACCTTTCTATGCTTCAGTTTTCTCATCTGTAAAATTGCGTGATAATAATACCCAACCATGGAATTGTAGGGATAGTCAGTGGAGATGTAAAATGCCTAGCCCTATGTTGGCATGTAAATGCTGTGCATTTATTATTGTGATTATGTCTATGATAACAATGATTATACTGTTGGTTTTCCATTCTATTCTCCAGCTTGGAGATCTAGCTTTTAATTGGAACTGACCACTTTTCAGTGAAGAACAGTCATAAAAATTACGAGCAAAGGCTTAAGCTGTGTTAAATTCTTGGAGGTTAATTTCACTTTAAGTACACTTTTAAAGAGCTGAACTCTATCAGAGTAAGCTTAGATTGCTAGATTACTACTTGGAATTTCCTAGTGCTACATAGGAGAACATTCAGGTCTCTTTCCCCAAACAATCCCCTTCTCTTCCCAACCTCCATTACTACCCTGCAAATATGCCAAGCACCCAGGGCCCTTCAATACTA
>PVJL010012668.1:20752-36339 GCA_004026885.1 Lyroderma lyra | reverse complement strand
GTAGGGGTGAGCACGGAGACGGGGGAGATGGGGGAGCTGTAGGGGTGAGCACAGAGATGGGTGAATTTTTCTAAAGAGAATTCGTGGGATGTAGCAAGGTTTTCTTCATGGCCCAATATCGGATCAATTTTTGTGACTGTCCCACGGGCCATCGAAAAGGCGCTTTAATTTGCTCTGTCAGTCAGCACTGTGTTTTTAATGATACCGCCTGGGTCTTTGGGGTCCTTACCTATTTTCTCTTTTCTGTCAAGTGCCGAGACCAGGAAATTAAAGGTCCCCCTGCTGCAGCCTTTCCGTGTCTCCCCCCGTCTCTGGTGGCGCCTGCTTAATGCGTGTTGATGCTGTGACAAAATACTCATAATGTCGTGCCTCCCTGTGCACCCTGCCGAGCGCCGAGCGCGTGCAGGCCCCGGGCTTGAGGCGCGCTTTCTGGGCGGAGACGCCGTAGGGGCTCGCGGCGACCATGGGGGGCCTGAAGGAGCACAGAACAAAGTAAAGTGAGCACGTCCACGTCTAGGGCCACGGTCACCACGCTACGTGTGAGGCTCAGGGACGGGCAGTGGCTTCCCCGCACTCGGCCGCCAGGAAGTGGCAGTGTCGGCGCAGGGACAGGACCTTGCAGGTGTAAGCGTCGGAGCCCTGGGACCGGCGTGGCCCCGCAGGGGGCTCTGCTCCGGGCGGGACTTGGCCTTGTGCGTGGAGAGTCTCTCCGTCATCCCCGCGGGGAAGCCTCCTCATTAAGCCGGGTGCCTCGGGGCGGAGATCAAGGCTTCCTCTGAGGGTGTGAGGGACGGTCTGTGCCGGGCCTGTCCCCTTGGCCTGCACTTGTCTCTGCACTTGACCATTCCTCTGTGCGTGTCTCTTCATGTGGCACCCTTTTTTTAAAAAATACGACACTGGCCAGATTGGATTGGGGCCCAGCCTGCTCCAGTGTGACCTCATCTTAACTAGTGACATCTGCATTCACCCTGTCTCCAAGTAAGGTCACATTCTGGGCTCCGGGGATTAGGACATCAGCATATGAATTTGGGGAGAGGGATACAATTCAACCCCTAATAGTGACCAACCTTCAAGAAGTGGGAGCTGTTGCTTTGGAGTCTGGACTTCGAAACCAGAAGGTCCCCCCACGTTGGGCGTCATCTTGCCTAAGGTGACTTCCTGCCTCTATGCATCAGTGTTTGCGACCTTTGGGGAGCTGGTTGTAGGCACAGGCTCTGAGGTGTCACAGGTTTGGATCTGAACCCCAGCTAACCCATGTCACACAGCTCGGGGACCTCAAGCAAGCCACGGAACCTCCTGGCGTCCCCTCAATGCATGGATCAAGTTCACATTGCACTCGTGGGTTTGTGCCCAGAGCATGGTACGTGCCCACAGGCCGTCCTTGTCACTGGTAATGATAACAGTGTGCCCGGTCGCTGGGGTGGGCTCTGCAATCCGGGAAACACGTGGCGGAGGAGCCACCGGGCCACGTGCTCAGGCTGCTGCTGCTGGTTCCGTCGGCTTTGGGGGCGCGGGGGCCACGGCCGAGTTCCTCGTGTGCACCCCCCCGCACCCGGAGGGCCGCCGCCGGTCCGAACTCGCGCCTCTGCCGGCTGCTGTGAGGGCGTCACTCTGAGAAAATGAATTTATTTTCCACTGAATGGACTCCACTCGAGGGCTGTAGGCATTAATGGAGCTGGGATTAAAATCAGGTCAACAGGATAGAGGAAAAAATAGCTCTTTAATCTGGAGACGACAATGGGCCACCAAGGGGCCAGCCTCGGCCAGGGGTGGCTTTTCTGAGGTCAGACGGTGTCCCCAGCTGACTCCTGCTGCAGGAGGTGACAGAGGGACGGGCCAGGAGGCCAACCTGAGGGCAGAGCAGGGTCTGCGCCAGCCATAGTGATAATTGCAACAGAGTGACACTGATAGTAGCTCTCATTTTAGGGCTTGCCCTCTAACAGCCAGCATACTAAAAACACAGGCATTAGTTTAATTAATCCTCACAATATTGTATTATTTTAACTAATGCCCCAGGAGGCCGATAATGATCTTTTTAATATTCTGCCATCGATCGAATATTAAAGACCATCGATCTGCCTGCTACTGGCCTGGCAGGATACCAGGCCTTTCTCTCCGCATTAGTTTATGCAATCTTCATTATTGTTCTGTTATTGTTGTAACGTTGTTCCCATTTTGCAGATGAGGAAGCTGAGGCTCAGAGAGGTGAGGCGACCTGGCCCCAGGGACCCAGCAGGACAGTGGCGGGGTGGCGGGGGTGGTGTGGGGGGTGGGTTCCAGCCCTGCCGGCCGTGAGCCCCGCCCTCTCTGCCGGGTGGCCTGTGCAGCACGGCTCCCCCACGGGGTCTGTCCCAGCCCAGGCGGCTGTCCCTTTGGGTCCCAGCCCAGCCCCAGGACAGTTTCTGGGCCTGCCGACTGTGGTCACCTCTTCCTGACTCCTTCCATCCTGTCTGTCACCATCCCACGTGCTCCCCGGACGCCCGTGGAGGGCCGGCCCCTGCCTGAAGGGCCCCGGGTGTGGTCTGCCCGTGCCAGGACCACCCCATCCCGTCCCATGTCTCAGTGTTGCCAAGCTTTGTTGAGGCCACGGGACCGGCGCATCAGACAGTCTGGTGACTGATTCTCACACCCACAAGGCCACTCAGTCCCATCCTGGTCCATGGCCGTCATCAGGACCCGGTTAATGTAATCACGTGGGTCAGCCGTGGCTCCAACCTGCCTGGATCCATGGGGCTCCCGGGGGAGCACATGGCACGTTTGCTGCCGTCGTTCCCCGATCTGATCACCTGTGTCAAGGGCCACCAGACAGCCCTGTGGCTGCTGGTGGCAGCATGCTGGGTCAGAGCTGTCCCCTACCCCAGGGGGCCGTGTCCCCCGCTGGTGCGGCCACCATGGAGGGATAGTGCCCCAGTGCCCTTTGCTTGGGGACTGTGGGAGGGCACCAGCCCTCAGCAATTGTGTGGAAGGTGTCAGAGCACGGGACACTGACATTTTTCACGTTGGATCTGTGGACGGTAGGAAAGGACCCTCCAGGCTTAGTGTCACACGGGGGACAGGTGGGAGTCGAGGAGGGCGGGGACACTCTCCTCTGAATCCTAGCAGTGAGGCCGCGTTTCGGGAATTGCGTGTGTGTCGTAAAAACGGAAAGAAGAGATTAAAAATCTCGGGGGGTCTACAGTGTGCCAGACTCTGCACTAGGTGATGTTGTTATCTCCATTTTAAGATGAGGAATTTGGGGCTCAGGGAAGTTAAGCGACTTACCCAAGGTCACCCAGCTCATAAGTGGCACGTGGATGACGGAGGGAGGGGATGGGGCACTCGGTGTGCCTGGCGTCACAGCCCCGGGCCGTGTTCGCTGTGGGTCCTGCCTCTGACTCCCACGTGGTCAGGGACCCCGTACTGAGCTGGGGCCTCTCGTCTTCTGGGGTGGCTTTCTGCTGCTTCCCGCCAAGGCCATGCTTGACTTAACAAATTTGGGGGGGACACTCGTGTCGTGCAAGGTGCCGTGAGACAGGCAAAGGTGGCCGGGTCGTGGAGACACGTCTGTGCCTACGTGGTCACAGCACAGGCCGTGGGCGTGGTGCCGAGGGACGTGGGCCGCTCTGGTTCTGTGGCTGCTGCTGACCTTGCAGCTGACCTTGCAGCCGCGGTCCCCCCGACTTACTCCTGAGGGCACAGGGGTCCTGGAGGGGCCGCGTTGGCGCCTCCTGCTTGTCTTTCCGAGAACTCAGAAGCGGCGTGCTTTGCTTTGCTTCCGTGATTTTGCTGGAAATGGATGCTCAGCTTGCTAGACTGTTGCTTCTGGATTCAGATGTTTCTTCTCTTTTTTTAAGGCAACAAATGGGGACATTGACTCATCTCTGGGCTTCCAGGAGCCCCCCAACCCCACCGGGATCAGGTGGTGTGGCCCCGAGACTCAGCAGATGCAGTGGGACACGCAGATCAGCTCCCAGCCGTCTGCTTTTGGTCTGAGGGCCCGAGGCTCAGTTTCCCCACCCGCAGAATGGGGACGGCAGGGTCTGCCTGGATGGACGGTGAGAGCACCCCGAGGAGTGCGGGTGACGACCTGGGTCTCCCCCAGTGTCTCCCACTCCTGACATGGGCTCCTCCATCTCAGCCAGTCGGGCTGAGTCTTCCGTCCATGAGGTGGTTAAGGTCCCCCACAGTCACAGCCAGATGACCTCGGTGCCAGGCCGACCGACGTCAGGGCATCAGGGAGTCGTGCTAAATGCCTCCTGGTCCCCGCTTTCTGCCTCTTTTACTCTCGGGGACATCGATGTCCTCTGCTGGGCAGACAGGTGTGCAGATCCTCGGGCCCTGGTTTCTGTTCTCTTGCCCTGCTTTCCGGGGTCCCAGCCCCGGGCTCCGTCTCCCCACTCTGCAGCTCTGAGCTCGTGGGTCAGCTGTACGAAGCCTCCTGGCGTCCTTGTCAGACTCTTCAGGGTGGCCCTGCCCCTCCCATTTGCCCCAGATCCCCCTCAGTTGCTTCATTATTTTAGTGAACAAAAGACACATTTGGATGTGACTTCATTATGCCTAATTGTACTGCCTAGATGCCACCCGGATTTTCAAAGGATGATGATGGCTCCTGAGTTTCCTCCTGGAGGTGCTGTCACCACAATACCTTTGGAAATGAGCTTGTGTCTCCAGCGCCTGCTCCCCCATTAATGTCACCCTCTCCGGGAAGCAGAGGAGGGCGGTGGCATCTGATTTGGTGGCAGTATGCTTGTCCTTTGAAAAGTGAACGCCTCCAGCTGTTGCCCAAATTAGCGGCGCCTCCTGGGAGCATGGCCTGCAGCTGGGCCCTAGTGCCGCCACCGGGGGGTGACACGAATCCGTGCGGCCCCCTGCTCGGCCCCTGCCCCGGGCTGGACGATCCAATCGGAGCATCGCCCCCCTCTGTGATTACAGTCCCGGGGAGTCGGCGATTATGAATAACATTATTTCATAAAGGAGAAAATAGAGCCTGCTTGCCTGACTCCGGAGCAGTAGGGGCGAGCCTCCCGTGGAGAGGGGGTGTCAGGGGTGCGGGGGCCCCTGCTGCTGGGAGCTGTCAGGCTGTTATTAAACTGACCTTCACACAATGGCTAGGAGGAGAGGGGAACAGACGCTGCCGGCTGAATGCCAATGACCGGCTTTAATGCTCAGGCCGTGGCGGACCCCAGGCCCCTCCAGCCCCCCAGGGCAGGCTCGGCGGGGGGGGGGGGCAAGCCAGGGCGGGCGGGGCAGGACCCCGGGAGGGGCGTGCTGGCGTCTCAGCGTGCTTTGTGACGCCGGCTGCCCCTTGCCGCCTGTCCCAGAGGTGGAGGGGCAGGGCTCCAAGGGCACAGGGCTTGGCGTCAGGAGGCCTGGGTCTGAGTCCTCACCGCGGGGACCGACTGTGATCCTGGGCCGGGAGACAGCGGGGAAGGGCAGAGGGAACAGCAAAGGCATGGGTCGAGGGGGCACGATGTGCGATTTGAGGTGAAACACACTCGTGTCCCAAATAGCAGAACCTGCCCCACCAGCATGGTGCCCCCCAGTGCCCGTCCCTGCCACGCGGGTGAGGAGTCCCGGCGTTTCAGCAAACGGGCCGCGTGTCTGCCCAGAAGCGGACGTCCCGCCCGTTCCCCCGCGTCCCCCGCACAGAGCGTTCCACCTGCTGGCGCCAGACCTGGGGCCCCGGGCCGGTGCCCGCCACGCGGCTCCGATGAGCACGACCCTCCGGCAGCCGCGGGACTGGCTCCCGGGCTTCTGGGCCGTGCTGAGTGCCGAGGCCCGGGCCCAGGACGCGGGCCCTGCCTGGAGGGGTGCGGCCACAGCGGGCTGGCCTCGGTCCTGGCGGGGCGTGGGCCGTGCTGGCTGCTTCCCTCCATGCTGGCAGCCGCCTGCCCAGCCCGGCACCCGAGCTCCTTTGGCCGCCTCCAGCCCCGTCTGCTCCCGATGTCCCCACACTAACCCCCGCGCGGGGCTCTTCTGAGGTCTCCTAACACGTCAGGACTTCCGGGGGCCCTTCGGGGTTCCATCCTCCCGCTGCCCCTCACCTCCGCCTGTCTCTGCAACAGGCAGACCCCTTGGTGGGGACGTGCAATGGGCTCCGGGGTCAGGCAGGTTTGAGAATAAACGTCGACTGTCCCACAAAATAAGGTGGTGACTTGGAGAGGGACACGTAGTCACCGGGGGCTTAGTTCCTTGTTCCATGAAATGGGAATAACAACCTCAGAGGGTTGTGTCCAGTCAGTGGGCCAGAGCATTTACATCACTAATACAGTGCACCTGGCTCCATAGTGTTCGTGGTCACTGTCCCCATCACCATTGTCACCACTATTGCTGCTATCACCACCACTGTCACTGTCACCATCACCACCACCGTCACCATTGTCACCACTATCACTGCCATCACCACCACCGTCACCGTCACCACCGTCACCACTGTCAGCATCACCACCGTCACCACCACCGTCACCATTGTCACCACTATCGCTGCCATCACCACCACTGTCACCGTCACCACCATCACCACTGTCACCATCACCACCATCACCACTGTCACCGTCACCACTGTCACCATCACCACCACCATCACTGTTGTCACCACTATCGCTGCCATCACCACCACTGTCACCGTCACCACCGTCACCACTGTCACCGTCACCACTGTCACCACCTCCACCACCATCTAGGTAACTGGGGAAGCCCGTGCCCAGGCTGGGGATTAGAATCCGGGTCTCGTTAGCAGTAGGTGCCCATACACCCTGGCGAGCCTGAGGCTAACTGAGTCCCTTTGGGGACATCTGTCTTTCCCCATGGAATGTTCTGAGTTGTCTTCTGACAGGGAACTGCACCTGCCTTCATGGCGATGTTCTGTTCTTGTTCCTCTCAATGTCATAAAAGCAACGTGACTGACATTTTCTCTCTGGGCTGGATCCAGAGTCCCTGGAAGTCAGGGCTTGACAACAAGGCGTGCTGTCGGTGGCAGCTGACTGCTGCGGTGGGGGCGCGCTCTGGGGGTGTCTGCACTAATGATAATAAATGACTCCCCCGGAGAGAAGACTGTCACCTTCTTCACAGAGTGTCAGATAAATTCACAGCCACCTCCTGTCTGCCACACTTGGCAGGGACCACGGATGTCCCTGCCCCCGCCATCAGACAAAACAGTGCCCAACAAAACAAGTCCAGCTGGCAGCATGGTCTGTCATCTCTAGGTACAGGAAGTGAGCTCTCTGTCCCTTGTTTTGTTTGTCACAGTGACATGCCTCAGCAGGCCAGTCTGTGCAGAGGGGCAAATGGGCTCGGTGCACGGCCAGCCCCTCCCCCTCCCCTGGGCGTCTCTGTCCTGCGGACGAGGAAGGACAGGTGGGAGCCTTCCTTTAGTTCTTTCTGTTCTTCTTTGCTTCCTCCCCTCCCCCGCATTCCCCACCCCCATCTCTGACATCCTGTCATGCTGTCACCCAGCACCTCCTCACCGTTTGTCCCCATCAGTGGGCGGTGTGCTCAGTCGTCTGTGCTTGTTGTCCCCGTCCCCCAAAATGGTCATCTCCACAGAGTCCACTGCTGTGTCCCCAGCACCGAGCCAGGCACAGGTGGGCCCTCAGGATGCAGTTGTGGGGTGAGAGCCCTCCTTCACTCGTCGGCCCATTCGCTCGCTCAGGCACGTACTGTGCACCTCCTCCGCAGGTGGCATGGCTGGCGCCCCTGAGCGAGCCCTCCGACTCCTTTTCACAGCTGAGGAAACTGTGGCCCAGGTCATTGGAGACCTGGGGAGGAGCTGGCTCAAGTCCACGGGCAGGTAAATGCCAGTGCCCGGCCTGTTTGGAAGGAAGGACTTCAAGTCACAGAAGTAATCTTACAGGTGCAATCCCTTTGCGGCAGCAGCAAATGTTGGAAGAGCCCCAGGGTGTCCACAGAGTATAAGCTCCCCCAAGGGGAACCAAGTGACATGGCCCCAGCAATGACACTACCACCTCAGGCTGCATTAGCGGAAGTATAGGCTCTACGGCAAGGGAGGTGACAGTCTGCTGTACTTTGCAATGACCGGGCCACCCTTTGAATACTCTTCAGATAAGGTCACTACCTCCATCATCACTGTCACCATCACCACCACTGTCCCCGTCACTACCGCCATCATCATCATCACCACCATCTCAGTCATTATCACCATCGCTGTCCTGCCTCTTGCCAGCTGTGTGACCTTGGACTGGCTCCTTGCCCTCTCTGGGCCTCAAGTGCTTCATCTGTTCTCTACACTGCAGGGCTGTTGGGAGAATTCAGCAGTAACCACCATCGAGCTGGCCAACACAGTCATTGTGGCCAGGACACACGGGACACAGTGCAAAACGGCCGCTGCAGGGCCTGTCCTCGGACTGTCCTGTGACTCGTCCTCCCGCTCGGGGGTTGGCTGACAGGCTGGGTGTCTGAGAACCGCTGGCAGGCCCCAGTGTCGCGCCTGCTCAGGGCTCAGCGGCGGCTGGGACGCTCGCTGGGCAATGGCTCATCACGGGGCTGCGAAAGCGTGCCCTGAGCTCGCACACTTTATTTTTAAATAAATTTGGGGGAGTGGGAAAACGACAGGAGACCATGTGAAAGGAGCGTTCTTCTCCCAGCACGATGGGGGCTCCGGCAGGGGCCCAGACCCTGACCGCAGGGCCCAGCTCCGGAGCGCAAGCCGGTGGCAGACGCGCCCCCCGGCTGCCTGTCAGCTGGGTTTTCAGCTTTGCCTCCGAATGCCTGAGCTTCCCGTGGCCCCGAGTCCTCTGCTCTGCGCTGCACGGAGACTTAGGGGCCTGGGGGGAAGCTGAAACCCTGCGGAACCCTCCTCCTACCGAGGGCTCCCCGCAGTCACTGTGCCGGCCCCCGAGGCCGTGGCCGCTCCTACTGCGGGGAGGGGGCGTGCAGCGTGCCCTCCTCTACACCTGCGGAGATTTCACACTCACCCTCGGGGCTCAGTCCTGCTCGCCTCCTCGGTGCACCCCAAAAGGCTGCCCCGTGTGGACCTCTTCTTGGTTTTAAGGACGGGCCAAGTCACAGCTTCCACGTGGTTTAAAATATGTCACTCCTGGTCCCTGGAAGCAGCTTTTAAGGAAGAAATGGGGCAAGAGCAAGTGAACGCTCTGTCGGATGCAGCTTCCTCGTCGGTGGGGTGGGGACAGTCCACCCAGGAGCAGCCACTCGGAGCTGGGGTCACGTGCGCAGCGCCAGCACACCGGGGTGAGCGGCCCCTGCGCTGCCCAGCACGTGCAGGCGAGGGGCCTGGGGACCCTGTGCTGTCCCCAGGGCACAAGCCTCACTCGCTCTCACCAGCTCCTAATGCCCGAGCCGGGCTGCGCGTCCCTGACCTCCGGGCAGAGCCGAGTTCGGGGCCCAGGGAGGCTGAGGAACGCCGGGGATCTCCGCAGATTTTCCCGGTTGTTTTGATGGAAGGGCCTGGGCAGAGGGGGGCGAGGTGGGGCCCCTGAGATGCCTGCGGGCCTGCGGGTGGGCACTGTTCTGGGAGGGGACGCGGGGGTCAGGGGGGCAGTCAGGCTGGGATCTCGTCATTACGGCTCTCGATAATTAGTTGTAACAAGGCTGAGAATACAATTAGCAACTCGAGTAAAACTATTTAAAATCAGCTCTTGGCAGCCTGGCGGACTGATTTTTTATTGAAAAATTATACACCCACGCTGTCAGAGCTTTTCCAAAAAGCAGCGAGTTCTCCCGTCACCACCAGCCTTCCCGGTGGGGCAGGGGCGTCGTGTCTGCCACCCGTCTGGTGTCCGCTGCACCCCCACGCCGCTCCACAGCCCGCTGGCCGTCCTCGTGCCCCACCCAGCGTGAACCGACCGTGTCCTGTTGGCCCCGTCCCTTCTGGCTGAGCCCCGGTTGCTTCCTTATCTGCTCCCTTTTCCACATGGTGAGTCCCCCCGTCACCTCATCTGCTCCCCGTCACCTCATCTGCTCCCCGTCTTGTGCTTTGTGACCTCCCCCTTGCCCTCTGGCCCCACCGCGTGTGGTCCGCCGGGGGCGGGGGCTGCCGCTGCCCGCAGGAGCCTCCGCTCGGCCCGTGGCCCTGGGTCCTGTCCTCCCGTTTCTCTGTCCCTGCCCTGAGGGCTCCCGGAGGCCGGGGACAGGGTGCTGCAGGGCCTACGAGGAGCTCGGGGTTTGGCGTCCCTGGGGACCCTTGTGCTGTACTTGTGCCAAGGTCTGCAGAGGTCGTGCCCACACGTGTACTGGGTGCAGGTTCTGAGGGCACGGCTCCCGCTCCCCGCACGGGCCCCCGCCATGCTGGGCGGATGCCCCCCAGATCTGAGGCCGCCGAGACCCCGCCCTCGGGGCATCTGAAGTGGCTCCACTCTGCCCTCCTGGGGAGCCTCGTGCCATGTCCTCGGTTTCCATG
Organism: Lyroderma lyra; assembly: GCA_004026885.1. Lineage (NCBI taxonomy): Eukaryota > Metazoa > Chordata > Mammalia > Chiroptera > Megadermatidae > Lyroderma > Lyroderma lyra. The sequence goes on along the minus strand of PVJL010012668.1, from coordinate 25,985 downwards.
GTGATGTCAGCTTCCCCGTCAGCCGCTCTCCAGGGGGACTGCAAACTCATTATTCCGTGCCGAGGTCTCGCACCGCGCCTCCTTCCGCCGCCGGATGTCGGTGTCTCGGCAGGACTCCGTTCGGGTATCATCCGATGGGAAGCAGAAGGGAGTCGGAGCGAGGTCCCCGACTCCCCAGGGCCCAGGACCGCCGTGTCCTCAGCGGAGCCCGCCCACCAGCAGGGTCTGGGGCTTCAGGGTTCCCCGCGGTGCACTGTGGGTCCGGGAACTGGATTTAATGACATGGAGGTGACCCGAGCTGTCCGGGTCGCCGCCTACACACAGGGCCCGGGAGACGCGGGGCGCTGGGCTCGCTGGGGGTCCCGGTCCCGGCCTCGTCCTCGTCACTTGGTGTAACAGCTGCACGCCCGTGGCAAAGCCGTGGCAGTGTCAGCCTCAGCTCCCTCGTCCTTGACAGGAAGGCTGCTCCGCAGGGCTGTGGGGGCAGCAGGCAGAGCCCAGCCGAGGGGCAGCCATGACGGAGCCACGTTACCTACGAGGGGGCGGGCGAAACGCCGGAATGCATTGATGAAGAATCGTGCTTTAGTCCTTCCGGGTTTAAAGTCCAGTCACCTTCGGGTGCTCTCCGTTTGGTGCGCTACACCTACCGAGAGGCTTTTTTGCAACCTCGGTCGTCACTAACGTGGTGGGCCAGGTAGGTCATTTTGTTGTCATCGTTGCCAGGGTCATGACACCTTACTGAGTTGTGTGCACAGCGCCGCCAACGTAAGCGCACGAGAGCAAGTTTGCGAACTTAACTGTCAGAGTTTTGGGTACGACGACAGCTCTGATGGCCATTCCGGAAACAGCTCCAAAATTGCTCTGAAGGGCGGACCAGGCTGGTGTCGGTGCACAGCTTCCCAAGGGGAGTCCTTCAAAGGTGACCGTAGTGACATTCAGCAATGAGGCATGTGGCACTTTTACTAGGATGAGTTTGCAAACTTAATTGTCTGACCTCGTGTGTGTGTGTGTGTGTGTGTGTGTGTGTGTGTGTGTGTGTAGGCTGTCCAGAAAAAATCCAGCCACATTACCTGGCTGGATACTTTTCAGACAGCCTATATATATAATTTTTATTTATTTTGGCCCATGCTGTTATGTCTTATCTAAGAGTTTTTGACCAATCTGAGGGCACAAAGATTTTGTTCCCTGTTTTAGATATTTTTGAGTTTTAGGTCTGGGACCCGTTGGGAGTTGGATCTAAGACAGATCTAGGATCCATTTGAGCTGATGTTTGTCTGTGGTGGAGACACAGCTTTGAACACCGAGAAGCAGATGCATGAGTCCAGCCCCAGAACTGAGGACGGTGACGGGATGACAGATCAGACCTTCTGCCAAGGGCCCGTTTGTCAGGGAAGGAGAGTTTCACAAAGCCACACGGCGTGGTCGCAGCTGGGTCTTGACAGACATTGATCACTTCAGCCTCCCATCCGAGAGCCGAGCCCACGTCCCGGCGCGTGTTGAAGAGTCGTGCCAAATTTGCCCCCTCGTTAACGCTCCAGCACCATGAATTTGAGCCAGGGCTCTTCAGTCAAGCTTTTTGTCTTTGTCAAGTGGATGGAGACGGCTCTGATTTTAGCCCTGATGTGATGGCGGCAGGGTGCCCCCCCCCCCCAGGGGGAGCGGAAGCCCGCTGCCATCGCCGGGCCGCTGGGACGCAACGCTGGGCCTGCGTCCGCCTTTGACCGTTCTGTTTCAGGACAAGTCACGCCCGTGAAGGGAGCGTTCGCGCTGATGTGCTTAAAGGTACAATTCAGCCATATGTTTGGGTCCCAACAGCATTGTCCCCGTCCTCGTCCTTCACTAGAAGATACACTGACTGCCCCCTGGGGAGAGCTCACAGATTAGATTTCGGAGACGAAGCGCGTGCTTTTCTGTGTCCCTTCTGCTGACTGCCCGCCCAGCACGTTTACACCCCAGCTGCCACGATGTGGGGGGGACGCTTTTACCTCTGCGTTTAGCTGCAACGCCTTAGACTAACCTGAGGCAGTTAGAGAGGCCAGGGCCATGTCTATTTATTTGAAAACGAAACCCATTCGGTTGATGACAGTAACCTTGAATGAAACGAAAATATCTGTTGAAATGTCCTCGATGGCTTCTCCCCTGACTAATGTGTAGTGTTGGAGGGCTCCAGTGGGATTGTGGGGTGCCTTCCCTCCCCCATGGCATCCCCAGGTTGCTACCACCCTCCCTGCGGGCTCACCCCCGGCTCAGACGGCCCCTGACAGCTGAGAATTCACCCAGGCCTGCCCCGCCCACGCTTGGGCCCATTCTGCGATGGTCTCAGTGGGAAGGTCCAGTGCCATTTCTTGCCCCCTTACACACGTGGACGCAGATCGTGTCTTGGCATTTTTAATCGACCTTGGCTGAGACAGGCAGCAGAGGAGAGCCTCTCACCATACGCCCCGGTTCTCCGACGTCGGTCTGGCGCAGTCAGCGTGTCAGTCAGGACATTTACAGCAGGACTGTGTGGCCGTCGTGGCTCCTGCTGTCCTCTGACCCTGTCCCGGGAGGGTGGCCCGGATGCCAGGTTGCGGGGAGGCCACCTGAGAACGGGCCAGCCCTCCGTGTGGACTGGCTTTGAGACCGAGAGTCCTTGGAGGAGCCCCGTGCAGGCTGTGGCTGACGTGGCAGGCAGCTCGGTGGGGGCTGGGCGGCCTGAGCCTGTCACCGGACAGGGAGGTCAGGTTTGCTGCTGGGCGTCTGCGGGGTGGCCGTGGGGAGCGGGCGCAGCCTGTGTGACCCCTCCCCAGAGCTGGGCGGGTGGACACTCAGGCTGACAGGTTCAGCTAAACGTGGGGACGGGTCCTGTGAGGTCTGCAGGCCTCGAGGCCGCTCGACTGGATGATACAGTTAGTGACACACGAATGAGGCCCCACCCTCCACAGGTGTGACCGTCAGGTACGGCCTCCCCACTGAGCCCTCCCCTCCGTGTGGGCAGGCGGAGGCTCTCGGTGTCCCAAGGCAGGAGAGCTGGTGGGAGTGGGCCAGAAGCTTCCGGACGCCGAGGTCTTCTGCACTCTTTAAGCAGAGGCAAGGGACTCCCTAGACATGTGGCCTTGTTTGCGGGCTTCGTGCCGAGGCGTCCACAAAAGCCCGGCTCGCCTTGGACGTGCTGGGAAATGCCGTGGAGATGGCGTTTCAGACACCGCCAGGTGTTATTTCAGAGATGCATCTCTTAACGTACTTCGTCTCAGCCGTGCGACGTGTGACCGCCGGGACACGCCTCTCCGGGCCCTGGTCCCCGCTCCCCGGTCTGCGGCTACAGTTCAGCTTCCCGCGGTGAATAAAGTGACCCAGGTCGAAGGGCACGCCGGCATCGTGGGGACAGTCGGAGGTCGGGGGGCTCCGTGACATCACTTGTGGGGGTGGGGAGGCATTTCGGGGTGGAACATGAAGTCAGCCAGGCCGGAAACTGGTGGTGCCTGGAGCCGGGGGTGCTGGTGGGGAGCGATGGGGGTCCTGCCTGCCGGGTTGGGGCCCGGGCAGCCCAGCAGTGGCCGTGGCATCGCCCTGCCTTGCATGTACGCAGCACTGCTTGTTGCACAGGGACTCCCCGGGTGACATTTCAGGCTTTCCCCCGATGGAGAGGCCCAGTGAGGCCCAGGGACCAGGCCCTCCAGGGAGGGCCCCGGCTGGTCAGGACCACGCAGACGAGTTTGCAGTCGATGTACCGGCCACCCGCGGGGAATGGCAGGGGCTTACTGGTCCAAGGACGGACTGGGTCCCGGACGGGCCCCTCAGCCCTGAACGGAGCAGAAAACTGTGCTGCAGGGCCTGTATGTTTCTCGGTGTCCTCAGATTCTTAACAGTGTCCCCCTCGGGAGCAGTCATCGCAGTCACTGTCCTGGGTGAGGGGCAGGGGTGTCACGATCCATCGGCATTTGAGAACTGGGTGTGGGGCACAGAATGGGGGTGCGGGCTGCAGGTCCATCCGGAGTGCAGGGACAGGGGTGCCGCCTGGGGGTCCAGGGCGGGAAGAAGGGGCCGGACTGGGATGGGCTGCTGGGGGCACCTGCAGGGTCCGTGGGTCCTGCAGACACAAGACTCCATGCCGGGGCCCACAAGGCCCCTAGGGACCCACAAAAGTGTTTTAACTTCTTTTAAGGTCAGAAGAAGAACAATAAATGTTTAGGCCAAGGAAAGGTTTCTATACACACTACGGACGTGTCCTTTATAGCAGGGCAGCCGGACAGTTTCATGGTCAGCGTCTTCATGGAGGAAGTGGCCCCTGAAGGCCCGGATGCCTCGGGCTTCCAGAAGTCACCTCGCGCCCCACGTGGCTACAAGGATGGACGCCAGGCAAGGAGCAGGATTCCGCCGTTGGTCTCCTCTGCTGGCTTCCCCGGGAAGATGAGTCAGTCTTCGCAGGGCTCCGATGGGCCCCGAGAGGCTGCTCCTGGGCTGGACTCTGACCCCCAGGCCCCCCGCTTTCCTCATAGGCCCGAGACTGGCCTTGGGGGTGGCCGTCTGTCTGGACTCCTCAAGGCCAAGGGACATTGTCCAGGGGCTGCTGTGGCCAAAACCTCGGCCTTCCCTGGGCTCCCCTCTCTCTGCACCTGCAGTCCCTTTGTGCCGGGCGCCTCTGTTCTGATGGGACAGCGTTGTTTCCAAAGAGGAATTCTCGAAGGTGTGAGCGTGTGGTTTTCTGCTGGGGGCTGCGGAGGACAGGGGAAGGGGAAAGGCGGGGCACTGGGTCCTGGGGAGGCTGTTCTGTTTCGAAACCGGGACCAGCCCTGCCCACGCGCGTCCAGGAGAGAGCCCGGGGTGGCGGGGGGTGGCAGCAGCCTTTGATTGCCGTCAATAGATCCAGAAAATGCCAGCTCCTCCGGGTAGGAGCACTAGGGCAGCATTTTGAACAGAAAGAACAAAATCAATCCATCAGTCATCAATCCATCCATCTTGAAATTTCATTAATAATTTTACTTGAAGTGACCATTGAAAAGGAGCAATGGGTAAAGTTAAAATTCAATCAGCTTATGAGAAATGGCGAGCATGGCTGGGGTGGAAATGTCTGCCAAGACCCACCTGTTCCAATACACGGGGACCCTCACGGACATCGGAGGGGACACACACACAGGGACCCTCACGGAGATCGGAGGGGACAATCACACAGGGACCCCCACGGAGATCAGACGGGACAAACACACAGGGACCCCCACGGACATCGGAGGGGACAAACACACAGGGACCCCCA
>PVJL010012668.1:0-20652 GCA_004026885.1 Lyroderma lyra | reverse complement strand
AGGGGACACACACACAGGGACCCTCACAGAGATTGGAGGGGACACACACACAGGGACCCTCACGGACATCAGAGGGGACACACACACAGGGACCCGTAGGACATCGGAGGGGACAAACACACAGGGACCCCCATGGACATCGGAGGGGACAAACACACAGGGACCCCCACGGACATCGGAGGGGACAAACACACAGGGACCCGCAGGACATCGGAGGGGACAAACACACAGGGACCCCCACGGACATTGGATGGGACAAACATACAGGGACCCCCATGGAGATCGGAGGGGACAAACACACAGGGACCCTCATGGAGATTGAAGGGGACAAACACACAGGGACCCTCACGGAGATCGGAGGGGACACACACACAGGGACCCGCAGGACATCGGAGGGGACACACACACAGGGACCCTCACGGACATCGGAGGGGACACACACACAGGGACCCTCACGGACATCGGAGGGGACACACACACAGGGACCCTCACGGACATCAGAGGGGACAAACACACAGGGACCCGCAGGACATCGGAGAGGACACACACAGGGACCCCCACGGACATCGGAGGGGACACACACAGGGACCCCCACGGACATTGGAGGGGACGTGCCGTTCTCCCACACTTACTTCCTGCCGACGGGTTGGATGCCGAGGGGTCCTTGCGTCCTTTCGAAGCTCAGTTCTCAGCTCTTTTTACACTTTGGGTTTCGAGTCTGTGAAAGGCACCTGCTTGATAGAGGGGGCGGCCCTGTCCCCTGGGTCAGCCCAGGAGGGACACCAGCTTTTCCTGAGGTGTCGTGTGGCTGGGGATGGAGGAGGGGACCTGCAGGGACCCCCCTGCCCTCTGAGGTCACCGCTAACGAACCGTCCTCATCTGGAACATGACTCCGTGTTCGTGTCCTGAGGTGTCGTGTGGCTGGGGATGGAGGAGGGGACCTGCAGGGACCCCCCTGCCCTCTGAGGTCACCGCTAACGAACCGTCCTCATCTGGAACATGACTCCGTGTTCGTGTCCTGGGGCCGCCGTCACAAATGACCTCCCGAAAAGAGGTTAAACAACAGACTGGACCAGAACCCGAAGTGCAAGGTCCAGGTGTTGGCAGGCTGTTCCTCCGAGGGCGGGGGGCCTCTCCCCTGGCCTCTGGGGCGTCCTGTGGCGTGTACATGGATGGCCGTCTCCTCCCTCTGTGCGCGTCCTTTCTCTGTGTCCACGTTCGCCCCGTCCTGTGGGATTAGGGCCCCCCCAGCGACCCCGCTTTAGTCGTCCTGCTTTTAAACATGGCTGCAGGCACCGTGGGCGAGGACTTCCACATCTTTCAGGTGGGACATGGTTCAACTCAGGACAGGAATGACCGCAGGTGGTCCTTCCTGTAGAGACGCAGACAGGAGGGGACCGTCTGACCAAGAGTCCAGGCTGGTTCCCAAGATGACATCGGAGCGGAGTTGGGGTGTCCAAGCGGGCGTGGCCGAGGGGCAGGAGGGCGTTCCGCCGTGCAGGAAGAGCGTGGACGGTCATTCAGCTGTCCCCGGGGCGACTGCCCTGCCCCTCGTGCGTGGGGCCTGGAGACAGAGCAGACACCGCGTCCCTGCCTGCAGGGACACCACGGACTCTGAGAGCGATGAGAGAGAGCCAGTGAGCGCCGGGACTGTGGGAGCTCGGGGCGGCCGTAGTGAAGGGCCTCAGGCTGGTGACGTAACGACCGAGGTGGCGTCTCTTCCCTGAGGCAGAGGTGGGAGGTCAGGGTGCCCCAGGGCTGGTTCCTTCTGGGGGTGGGGGTGACTCAGCGCCCCACCTCTCCCAGCTGTGGATGTGCCACCCGCCCACCCCTCGGTGCCTTCGTCTTCGTGTGGGCTTCTCCTGTGTCACCTCTCCTCTTCTTCTGAAAGACACTTGTCGTTGGATTGGGGGACACTCATGTACGCGCATACTCCAGGGGGATCTCATTTCGAGATCTTCAATCACAGCCTCAGAGGCCCTTTTGCCAAATCAGGTCAAGGTCACCGGTTCGCGGTGGACATACCCGGGTGGGCAGCCCTCAGCTCACTCCATCCAGGGTCTGTGGGGACCCAGAGGAGTCAGCAGCCTGCACTGAGGTGGTGAGGGTTCTGGAAGTCTCCCCAGACACACGTGCCTGCGGTGAGTCCCCGAGGGGAGTGGGACGTGCCCGGGGAGGACGGAGCCGGAAGGCCGGGCAGAGGGACAGCAGGACGCAGATATGGAGCCTGCAGGTGCGAAGGGGCGGCGGCTGTCCGTCACGCCGGGCCCACGCGCGGGCCTGCACTTGCCCCCCCACTCACTCGCTCGTGCATTCGTTAGAGCCCACCACGCGCTGGCGGTGGCTTTGAGGCCTCACCGATAAATCCTTCCCACTGTCACCTGTTGGTGGCACGAGGCCTCTCACAGGCCTGACGATAGACGGTCACACCGCGACCGCGAGGGCGACAGGAAGACGGCCTGTGCACAGCCGGCGCAGCAGGCCTACTGGGGACCTCGCAGGGTCAGAGAGCTCTGGTGCTGTGCCATCTGCCCTTGGCGGCCGCCAGCCGCAGACCAGCTCCCCCGGGAGGGACCCTCCCAGGCCGAGGACAGCCTGTCCGTGTGGGGTGCGCAGTCTCACGGGGAGCCCCAGGGCTACCCGTCAGGCGGATGTTCTTGGAAGCCCAACCCCAGCAGCCTCGGGGATGTGGGGGTTTGGGGAAGGCCTGCGAGGCTGGTTTCTCCCACTGGGGACACTGTCTGCCTCTCCCTGGGCAGGGTCTGGGGCGAGGAAGGGGAACCGAGCGTCAGGGGAGGGGTCTCGGAGACTTCCTGGAGGCGGTGTCAGGCTGAGATCTGCAAGTTGAGCAGGTGTGAGGGTTGGGGACGAGCATCCTGAGATGGGGACCAGCTTGTGCCACAGCCCGGAGTGGCCCAGAAGGCACGACCGGACACTCTCGCCCAGCAGGGACCGGGACGGGGAGCCAGACCTTTCCGGCATCCCGGCGGCAGAGCTCCGTCGTCCTGGGCGGGCATCACCGGCACCGAGTTAGGGGATGAGCTCCCCGCCCCTGGAGGCCTGCAGGGACAGCACTTGGGGGGAAGGCTGCCTTGAGGGTCTCACTCCTGGTGGACGTGGAGGTCCCTCCCAGCTGTCACACTCTGGCTCCTTGAAATCCCCTCTGGGAACACAAGACTGTAAAGTAGAAATCAATAGGTTAAGAGGACACTGGTGTCCTGCCCGCCAGCCCCGTTGCTCTGTCTGGCCGCCTGGCTCCTCAGAGGCTCCCAGCTTCCTGGGGCCGAGGGCTGGCGGAGACCTGGGCAGGGCCGGACGGCGTTGCTCGGGAGCGAGGCCGGTTCCAGCGCCCCTCGGCCGGCGAGGCTGCGGTGCGTTTCCATCACGACCCCTCGGACGCGCACCCAGCCGGCCTTGGTGGCGGCCCTGCTCACGCCCGGCTTTAACCGCCGGCCGGGGCCAGGCCGTGCCTGTGGCCACCCACTGCACACAGAGGCCGCTCAGCCCCCGCGAGGGAGCCACGGTGGGCGTGGCCAGCGTGGTGACCCCACATGAAACAGGCTGAGGGCCGTGCTGGGAACCTGGGGGTGTCCCCACGGCAATGCGAGCATCAGGGGCGGCTGGTGGGGACGGGCCGTGAGCGAATGAGATGGGATGCACGTGACAGTGCAGTGACTGGTGGAGGAGCTGCGCAGGGGCCCTTTCCCGTGGCCGGCCAGCACGTCCTCATTGTCCTGCCGTTGCTGTTGTTGCTCAGGCGTTAGTCGTGGCGACCTTCGGGGTGCTCGCAAACACGAGCATCACCCACTTTTTCTAAAAGCCGAGTCGTGCGCACAGGCATGCAGTGACAGGCTTTGTCAGTGTGTGCGCCGTGGGGGACCTCTGGACCACCCACCCCCTCTTAGCTGCCCCCTCCTGTGCTCCCAGCCCTCTGTCACCGGCCCTGCCACCGCCGTGGCTCTGGGCACGGACGCAGCACGCACCTCCGGGCCTGCTCTTCCGTGCTGGCCCAGCGCTTTCTGGCTGGCTTCAGGGTGTCACCCAGGGCGCTGGTGGGACAGGGCCCTGCCTTCGGAAGCCTGGCCAGTTGTGTTCAGCGCCCACCCTTGACCCCCGCCTCGGCTGGCCCTGTGACCTCCGCGAGAGGTTGTTGAGGGCTGAGCCTGAATTGTTTCCGCCCGGTGCTGGCCCCTGGGTGGACCTGACGGACGGACACGTTCCCGGAGTCATTTTGGGAGCAGAGCCAGTTTGCAGGGTGGAAACAAGCCCCATGTCCGAGTGCTACGGTGCACCCCCGGAGCACCCCCAGAACGCCGACTGAGAGAGGCCCGGGCAGCTGACACCCCCGAGACCCCCAAACGCTGGGTGGGTGGGCGCGAGGGGCGGGCGTCAGCCCTCTCTGAGAACCTGGACACCCACTGATTTCTGCCTCTTTCTTTCTGTCGCCACCACAGGTGATCTTGATCCTGACCAAGTATTACCACGCAGACATGGGGAAGGTTCTGGAAAGTTCTCTGTGGCGGTAAGTCAGCCCGAGGGTGGGCCGGTCCTCGCGAGTCTCCGGAGGCGGGGGGCGGAGATCCCCGTGGCCGGCCGGAGCTGCCCCCGAGCCCCTGGCAGCCGTGCGACTCCCCTTTGCCTGGAGGACGCGTGCAGGAGCCCTGACAGCCCCGCACAGGGGGCGCGTCGTCCGTGTGGAGCCGCCGCTCCGGAAGCCTCTCTGCTCGCTTTGCTTTGCTTTCTGGTGCTTCCGCCCGGGGAAGCGGGCTCACGCTGTGAGTCAAGTCAGGCCGCCGCCTCCCTTAGCCCGCCCTTGAACTTCAGCCGTGGAGCCTGTGCACATCGGTCGCTCCACCGGCCTCGCTGTCCAGGCGGCTTGCTCCTCTCTTCCGGGCCCAGCCGGAGGGCGTGGTGAGTGGTCGCCCATGGACGCCGGGGGCCCCTGCCGCGGCCTGTGGGCGTGTGTTCAGGCCTTTGACGACTAGATGGGGTGGGACAGAAGCAGGTTTTCAGAAGTCATTTCGGACGTGGCGACCGTCCCCAGTGTTCACACCGGCTGGCCGGGAAGGGGGTCCCCCGCGCGCTGGGCTGTGGTTGCCGAGCTCTGCTCAGGCCACGTTCTCACTGACCTGTGTGCGTTTCCAAGATGTGGTTTGTTTTCTTTCCGAAGTCATAATCAATTCATTTTTCTATTGGAAATCCATAGAAAAGACCCAGACCTGCTGCGCAGACACCTTGACTGGATTCGCATTCGGCTTTGGGGTCGCTCTCACCACAGGGCTCCGTGGTTCCTGCTGTCGGTTCTCGGGAGCGATTTCCATGATGCTCCGGGAGGCTGTGGAAGCGGCGCCGTGAGCTGCGTCCTTTCTTTGCTGTGTCAGGAGCCCGGTGGCCCCAGGGCCAGCCAGCTTGGTCACCCATGACGCTCATGGGGTGGAGCTTGGGGACCGAGGCACTTGTGGGGCCCTGAGTTTCCTGGTCGGGTCCTCAGTGTGGACTCAGGTCCCAGACTCCCTGGCCTACTCCTGCAGCCCTTCCCCGGCCTCAGTCCCACACAGAGTGCAGATGATTTCCTGCCACCCCTGCCCCACCCCCGTGACTTTATGTCTTGGTAGATTGTCATCTTGTGCCTGGCAGCAACTCCTCCGCTGGGGAGAGTGGTGGGGTGGCTCTCAGGTGGCCCCTGCAGGGTGGGGTAGGGCGGTTGGTTCGTCCTGTGTCTGGGACGAGAGCAGAGATGGGGACGGTACAGTTCCAGGGACAGCTCCTTGTCTGCCCACTGCGGGTTTGTGTTCAGGATTGGTCCGGGGGTGGGGGGGATGTCCCCCTCTTGCGAGGTGGAAGGTCCAAGGACAGGACCCCTAGTCCTCTAAGTGGCATCTTGCCTCCCCCCAAGCAGGACGCCTCCATCCCCTGGTCAGGGGGCAGTTGCACTGGCAGAGCCACCCAGCAGGCCAGCTGCCCTCGGCCCCCTGCAGCTGCCCGGAGGGGCTGAGCCCAGAGGTGAGGCTGCCTCATCGGAAACGTGTGGGCACAGCAGACGGGCCCTTCCTGGTACCGTCTGTGCGGGTATGGACCGAGTGGTCGGGGCCATTAAAATTCGCTACGGATCCTTATGAGGCCGGGGTGGGGGTGGGACTGACTCGGCCAGCCCTGTGACCCCGGGCGCCTGCCCCCTCGTTTGCTGGCCCCAGAATTCTTCCAGAGCCGGTGGGGAGGCCGAGGGGGCAAACCCCGACCTCGGAGCTGCTCCCAAGGGGCCCCTCCTGCCCGCCCTGAGCCGCAGTCTCCTCAATCGTGACATGCAGGCGGATGACCCCTGAGTGACAGGTCGTGAGGACCGGATGGGCACATGTGTGACGGGTCCCTGGAACAGAGCAAGCCGGCAGACGTCAGCGCCCCACCCCACTGCCTGCACGCGCAGACACTCCCTCTCCTTCATTAAACATACAGGCCCACGCGTCCGCCGCTTCCAGAACGTTCGTCCCCACCGGCGGGCGCATTCACGGCCTTTGTCTGTCTGTCGTCTTCCTGTTGCCGGGTCTGTGCAGCGAGGCGTAGCGCAGCCCTGCCTGCCGGCGCACGTGGGTGTCCGGCTTCTCCGCGCTGTCCGCCACCGGCAGGTCCCTCCCGTCTCTAGGCGGCTCCCCCTAGCGCCGGCCCCGTGGCGGCTCCCCCTAGCGCCGGCCCCGACGCGGCTCCCCCTAGCGCCGGCCCCGTGGCGGCTCCCCCTAGCGCCGGCCCCGACGCGGCTCCCCCTAGCGCCGGCCCCGACGCGGCTCCCCCTAGCGCCGGCCCCGACGCGGCTCCCCCTAGCGCCGGCCCCGACGCGGCTCCCCCTAGCGCCGGCCCCGTGGCGGCTCCCCCTAGCGCCGGCCCCGACGCGGCTCCCCCTAGCGCCGGCCCCGACGCGGCTCCCCCTAGCGCCGGCCCCGACGCGGCTCCCCCTAGCGCCGGCCCCGACGCGGCTCCCCCTAGCGCCGGCCATGATGCGCCGTCGGCGGTGGGCCTGCACCTTCCTTTGCGCGTTGCTCTGTGGGGTGCATCTCGACGCGTCCCATCGCTGGGCTGGGCGTGGGGACGGCGGGCGCGGTGCGGGCCGCGTGCTCCTCCCGGAGGGCTGCTCGCCTTCGCCCGGGCAGTTCGTGGCCCGCCTCCTGGCCGCTCGGGTCTGACCATGTTGCTCCAACGGCCCGAACGGAGCGCAGCGCCCTGTGAACCCTCCGACTCCTGGAGGAGGAGCAGCTCCCTGGGTTTACTGCTGCCCACAGTTCCTCTTGGGACCGTTACCTGCTCACCTCTGCTCTGTTGCTGGGACTTGTGCGAGCACCCTCCAGAAGTGGCAAGATTGTCACTGTGTCCTTTGTCAGGGGACGCCACCCGCCCTCTAGCTGTCACTTAAGGCACACCTGGAGGGAGGTTCACGGTGCCCGTGCCTGGAGAACACGTATGAAACGGGGTTATTAAAGACACAGGTATTGACTGTGCACGCAGCGCCCAGGGCTTCTCCCGGGTAATCACGATAAATCCGTTTTTAATGACAGGTGTGATATTTACATCCTGGAAAAGGCTCTCTCAAACCTAAGCCGAATGCATTTCTAATTGTCCTGCATTTCAGGGGCCGTGTGCCGGCTGGCTTGGATGATCCAGTGGGCTGCCCGTTCTCCTGGGGTGGGGGGGCGTCCCCTGCTCAGCGTCAGGGCCCCTTGGGATCAGTGCAGGAGCGGGTGGGAGCCGCTGGTTGTCGTCGGAGCTGGTCCTCCTCCCACACCTGCCCTCTGGAGCCTCCTGGGACTGATGCTCACTGAAGAGCACCCTCACTCGGACCAGTCCATGCCACCCTCGTCCATAAGTCCAGTCTGTACAAGGGTTCTGGTGCCACTGGAGCAAGTAATTGCAAATTGGGGACTTCAAACAACAAGAATTTGTGCTCTCACAGTCCTGGAGGCCGCGAGTCTGAAATCAAAGTGTGGGCAGGGCCGCACTCCCTCCAAAGGTCTGGGATGGGGTCCTTCCTGCTGGCTGGGGGCCTTCCTCATGGCTGCAGGGCTCGTCTCTGTCTCCATCTTCCCATGGCCTCCTCCTGCCTTTCCTTCTGTGTGTTCCTTATGAGGGCACTTGTCATTGGATTTAGGGCCCACTGGGTCATCTGCCAAGACCCCTTTCCCAAACTGTCTCTGGGAGTCATGATGTGGACAGATGTTTTTGGCTTCACCATTCAACTCATTGCACAGCACAGCACCAAACTCTGGTGATGGCACCTGGATCTGGTTTCTTAAATGGCTCTTGCACCTGTCCCTGTGTCTCTATTCCCTCAGCCATGCTCCCTTCCCTCCTGTTTGTCCTCAGCGAGTCCCAGCAGTCCTATCAGCTCACCCCCTGCTGCCCCTGGTTCCCATCCAAGCCTCACCATGTCTAGGCAAGGATGGACGATTGGATAAGTGATGGATGAATGAATGAATGGATGGATGGATGGTGGATGGTGGATGGATGGTGGATGGTAGATGGATGGATGGTGGATGGATGGATGGTGGATGGATGGATGGATGGTGGATGGATGGTGGATGGATGGATGGATGGATGATTGGAGAAATCATGTATGAATGGATGGATGGATAAATGGATGATGGATGGATGGATGGGTGATTGGAGAAATCATGGATGAATGGATGGATGGATGGATAGATGGATGGACAGATAGGTGGATGGATGGATGATGGATGGATGGAGGACAGATGGTGATGTGGTTCTTGGGAAACACTGCTAGGGTGACCAGAAGACCCTTTACATCTATGGGGCCAGCCTAGAGGACAGAGCACAGAGGTGACTCCAATGCTGTCCCAGGAGAGGTCTGGGAGTAGTCTGAGCCAGAGAAGAAGTTGACCTTAGGCCACCTTTCCATGGTGCGGCCTCTGGGACTGTCCGCAACCTCACACTGAGCAGATTTGAAATGACAGCTGCCGTCCCACAGCCCTGTTGACACTGCTAGCACCACCTCTGAACCAGGACAGTATGAAAGCCATGCCAGCCCTACCGTTCCACCGGCACATTTGACCTTGGGCAGGACCTTCAGCTGGGGTGGGCTTGGGAGTTCTGGGGTGGGGTGGGTCTCAGCTTTCTCTGAGTGACTTGGTGGAATCCCATCCCCTTTGTTGGGGTATGGTGGGGTGGTGATTGTCTTCCTTCTTAGTTCAATCATGAAATCTTTAACATGTACAGCAAGTGCAGAATGTCGTGTGGCAGATGTCCATGTGTCAGAGACCCTAGTGTTCACCAAATAACCTGAGCACCTCTTTCCTTCCCCAGCTGCCCTTGAAGATCTTTTGGGACTGTACGATTGGTTTGGGCAAGTGATGGTGAGCAGGAATATTCTAGATGAAACCACTGAAACTGAGGGCTTTGGCTGTGACCACGACAGAGTCAGCTGTAGCCCATTGCTGGCTCCCTGTACTGCAGCTATAATAGATGTTAGCTTGTTTCTGTTTGGGGTCTCCATCTCTTAGAGAAATATACCATTGCAGATTTTGAGCAAGGCCCACTCTCTCTTCCCTCCTACCACCTCCGCACCCCGCCATCACCTACCCAGAAGTGACCTCTGCTTTGAAATTGCTGTGGGTCATCCTCAAGTATGCTTGTATGTTAAGGACACACATGTGTCTGTCCACAATCAATATGTTCTCCAGTTTAGCATGTTTTAAAAACTGATGCAAATGGCACCATGCTGTGTTTTGAAATCTGATTTACACTCGCAGCTGGGCTCCGGTGATTTGTCCGTGTGGCTCCCGTCCGCCGGCTGACGTGTGCCGCCTCCTGCTGCGGGAGCGTGAGGATCGTCAGCCCCTGGTCTTGCCCTTCCCACCAGGGCTGCATGAGCGTCTGGCCCGTGTCTCTCGCGTCTCTTTTCTCTCCTTATTGTCAGTCTGTCTGCAGAGTGATTTCTGCTTCAGGTCTCGAATCATCAGACTTTAAATGTCTGCACTCAAGTGGAAAGGAGAGTGTAGTTCGATGTTTTCTTTTGCATTTTCCTCATGAGACTGAACGCACTCTCCTTCGTTGATTGACAGTCCAGGTCTCCTCCTCTGGGGTTTGCCTCTCCATGGCTGATAGCCCACGTCCTCTCCAGCACCCTCAGTTTTAAGATGTGTGTCTGAAGCTCCTCCAGATGCCATTCACTCTTTCCCCACTTTCTAAGGATATTTCCTCCTAAGAATGTTTTTTATGCCATTTTTTTTTAATGTCTCCAAGTGAAGTTCTTAGAACAGTATTTCTGCAGGATAGTGTAGTAGTCAGTTATTGTGACAATAATGCTGTGTAACAAGCCACCCCCATACTCAGGGGCATATGGCAAGCGTGGATTCTCACAGCCCTGGTTCGACTGCGGTTTGGTTGCTCTGGCCTGGTCGTGGCTGCAGGGTGGCAGGCGTGCGTCTGCTCCATCTGTGTTCTGCGACCCAAGCCTACAGCGGCAGAGGCCAGGGAGGCACGTCCTTCCCCTGCACAACGCCGGAGCTCACGACCAAACCCAACCGAACAGGCAGGGTTCCGGGGCGTCTGCTCCTAGTCTGTGTGCTGGACTCCCATTGGCCAAAGCAAGTCACATGGTCAAGCCCAACACCAATAGTGGAGGTGCATACGGTGGGGCGGAGCAGGGGAATGATGGGGTCACAGGGGCCCCCGGAGTTTCCAGAAGGTGCGAGTGCTGTGGTCATATCCGTTTGGTAAACACACTTAGGTGGGAGGGGTCAAGTCCGTCGCAGGAGGGCTTGGCCTGGTCTGCAACCCGCCCAGGCGCGCCGTCTGGGGTGCGGCTTGCCCCGCCCGTGGGCTTCCACAGGCTTTCATTCTCGTCTCCTATTATTTCACTTTGAGTTTTAATTGAACGTTGTTTAATTGGATGAAGTAGATTTTAATATTGTTTGTACATGTTCATATTTGACTATTATTTTCGTTTCGTTCTGCTGAGCATTCCTTAGGATTTGTTTTCCGCGGAGCCCACTTTGGGGAGCCGTTTTATGGTGGCTGTGCTCCAGCAGAGCTGGCATGTGACGTTGTCCTGTCACTTGTTTCCGTACAACGGCGCCACGCTCTTACCCTGCTGCACTCACAGCCAGGTTTGCGCCCGCGTTTTCGCAGCGTCTCCTGCGCTCTCGTTTGACCCTTGTGGTTAGGGTGCGGATGCAGAGCCTTCGGGACCTGAGCAGTCGGAGCACAGCCGTGCGAAGACCTCTGGGCAGCCTCTCCTATGAGCGAGCGTCAAGGTCCCTCTGAGTGGACGTGAGGCCGCCCACAGGGCTCCGTGGTCCCGGGGGAGGGACGCACGGAGCCGAGAGCCATGTGCACGAGTGTTTCCTAGGCTGGTGGGCAGCCCCGGGGTGTCACAGCGTGATTCCCAGGCCCCCGACCGTCAGCACGAATAGGGTCCTTGTAGAGAGACAAGACCGCGTGCTTGCAGCCACAGTTTTCAGGTGGGAGAACTAGAGGAGAGTCTTTGCCCTGCGGTGCCCCAGACAGAGGGGGCCTGTTGGAGCCTGAGACTGCCGGGGGCTTTCCCCTCAGGCTCAGCGCAGGCCCACGAGTTCTCCGTGGATCTTGGTGTCCATTCTGGCTTCCTGCTTCCCTGCTTTGTGCCCTCCCGGGCCCCACCTGTATGCCGAGCCCGACGCGGGCACCTGGGTTGTCACGAGGACAACAGGTAGTGCGTGTGAAACGCCTGCACTCAGCGGGTGTCGGGGGGCTGCGCCTTTTCCAGTCCATTACCGCACGTGTCCGGCTGGCGCCCCACCAGCGGCACTCTCTCCCCGGCCGGTCCCTCTGTGTTTGCTTTCCCATCACCATGGAGACCTGAGTTGGATTTAAATCAGGCTCGGAGCAGGTACGGATGGAGAGATGTGCTGACTTTGAAGCTTTCAGCGTTTGAGTCCACTCAGGAAATAATTCACTTGGAATCCAGGGTTTGATGAGGTCGGGATCTGAGGCTCCGAGGTGCCTGTGAAGGGCTCGGGGACAATGTCTGTGTGGCTGGGTGGTCACAGGGGTTCCGAGGAAATCCCTCTGTGTCCTCAGCCCCCAAGCTCTTCCTTCTCCCTCTGTGCTGACTCCAATACCTGCCCTTCCTCGGGTCCTGCCTCTTTCTGTCCCATGCTCTGAGGACTCCTTCCAGTCCCTGGTGCTGACTATTGTCTCTGCCTGCTGACCTGCCCTCCTCCTTTGTCCCCTTTCCCTTCCCTCTCCGCTCCGTCTCTCACATCCATCCACCATCCATCCGCCGTCCATCCACCGTCCATCCACCCACCCACCCATCTCTTTATCCTTTCATCCATCATCCATCCAGGCTTTAGGTTTGGGTAAGCTGTGGTAAATGACCCCCAAGACCCCTGTGTAGTAGGGGGTACAGATAAGTAAAAAGCCCAGGATGGTGGCATGTAATCTGGGTTGTGATAGGGCCAAGAAAACCAGGGAAGCACTGGACACCCCTCCTCTGTTGAGCAGAGGAAGTGGTAATCTGGGGAGACTTCCTGGAAGCAGATCCAGCCTCAAGCACCCCCATTTCCCTCTCTTTGGGGGCGGCCTCCCTACCCGGTGCCTTCCACGTTGCTGTGGCCACAGCAGCTGCTTCTGTGTGCTCACCCCCCGCAGCACCCCTCCTGCCCAGCTCTGTCAGACCCCTGGGCAGCAGATCCCATAATTCCTTCTTTGACCCGAGGCTGCTGACCTTGGCGGGAGGTGGGGACATCATGGCCGTCTGCGTCCTGGTCAGGCCCAAGTCTGGCTGCCTGCCTGCGACTCCCACTTCCTCCTTGTCCTGCAGGCTGGGAAGGCCTTCCCCCGGTTCTAGAAGGATCCTCAGGGGAGGTGCACAGGGCGTGGGTTCCTGCTGCTTCGGAGCTTGTTTGGAATTGAGCTTCCTGACGGTGTGCAGAGGGATCTGGTTTCTCGCGCAGTGCGGTGGCAGCCCAGCCCGCGTAGGTGACCCTGCATGTCTTGAGCCCACAACATGGCTTCCCAATCCATTTGATAATCTCAGATGCTCTTGTGAGAGGCAGGAGACAGACGCTCCGTGGGGAGGGGCAGCCTGTGATGACCTGATTCCCGGGCCTGCATTTAGCCTCGGACCATCTCATTGGTCCTCCTGACACTTGTGGGTTCTCCCTGTAAAGAAATCCCCACCCCCGTGGGGCCGGGGCCTCCCCGTGGCCTCTGCACCTCCCCCATCCCACAGCAGCCTCAAGGATTCCTGCCTGTTTGCCCCTGTGCCCGGAGTCCTCCCGCTGGGAGCCCTTCAGCTGGGTCAGACCCTCTCCTACAGCCCCCTGCCCGTCTTGTGCCTGGGCCAGGGGGCTGCCTGGGCTTTACCACCCAGCAGATGTGAGCCAGAGGTTTCCTGGGTACACGGAACCCCAGAAAGCGCTGCTCACGAACCAGAGGTCACGGCCTCACGTTGCCCCCTCAACCCCGTGTAGCACCCTTAACCCTTCTGCAGCGATTCTGGGTACGTGTGTCACTAAATGCCACTCCAGAAAACTCTCCCTAAAAAAAGACCTTATTTTAAAAAATTATAATGCATGATCATCATTGAAATCCTGGAAGCTATAAAGTAGATGGGGCATGAGAGCCAATTCCTGTGCAATTCACCTTATACGAAATCGCTGGTACTACTGAGATGGAAATTCTCTCTCGCCTTTTTAGGATGAAAACACGCACGTTTTAGCCATTTGGGATCCCCGTTTAATACTGTGTGTTAACAATTTCCTATGCTCCTGTGTAGTTTCAAAACCCCTGTTTTCAGGGGACAGGCATGCTCGGCCGAGGACACATTCTGTGCAGAAACACGGGCAGGAGCCAGCCTGTGTGGGGGGGACCCTAAGGGGCCGGGGCTGCCGGAGACAATGCTGGTGAGTCCAGTGGTGGTTGGACCAAGGGGGCCTTGTGCGCCTCCTGTAGCTGGTGGGGGGCCGTGCATGGACGTGGGGGTACAGCAGGGGTAGGGAGGCCTCGTTAGGCCGACTGGCAGAGCGGAACGTGGCCTCCGTGACCCAGCGGAATGCACAGCCATGATTTCTGTCGTTCCCGGAGGGGCTGAGTCTGAAGTGGGACCTGGGACATTAGACTCCCCCCACCGACCCTTTCCTGCGGTCGGCAGCACACGGCCAGCCCTCCTGCCCTTTACTAAAACTCCCTGAGTGGGAAGCCTGGACACGCCGGCCTTGTGTTCTGCTGTGTAATGCTCCTCGCTCGAGTGTGCTGCGAAGGGGGAGCCACGAGCCCGTGTGTGGGGCGCACAGCCCCCGGGGGGCGCGCCCGTGGCTGCGTGGCTGCAGGGTGTCCCCTGCGCTGCCAGTTCGGAGCTGGTGCGGGACGGTCAGTGTGTTTCCTGAGCCCCGGTCCCCTCGCCGACAGCGGGGAGCCGCCTGGAGCCAGCCCAGGAGTCCCGGCCATGGTTGCTTAGCACACGGGCTGAGAGGCACCGTGTTGGCGTGATGTGACGCGTGTCATTTGGTTTGGGGGTAAACACTAATGTTTGCTAGAGTTTGGGAGGACAATAGGCACCTCGTTCTCGATGTCCCAGCTCTGCCATGAATGAGTCACTGGTGATTTCTGTGCCACCTGTACGGTGGGTCTCTCTCCTCCCAGACCTGTGCCAAGGAGGTCCAAGTTCACCCGGCCGGTGATGGCAGGCCAGCGCCAATGTGGGGCCCTCCCCCTGGGGCCATGCTGCCCCCTCACGCCCCCACGGCTCCCCACTCACCTCCTCCTGGACATGCGGGCGCTCTGTCCCTGGGGAGCTGGCGGGGGCGCTGTTTCTCTCCTGTGGGTGTGGGCTCAGTAGCAGGGTGGAGCAGATCCCGCCCTGCCCCTGCCCACGGCCCCTGCCCACGGCCGAGTTCCGGGGGGGGGGGGGCGGTGTGCACAGGTCAAGGTGGAGCGCCGCACCTGGCCCTCCCCTGCTGTCTGCATCCCTTCCTGCTCGGGCGCATCAGATGCTCCTACACACAAGCGCCTACAGCTGGCTTAGCATCCAGGGGCCCTGTGTTTGCAGCTTTGCCGGATGCCCTAGTTCTGTCCCCCGATGGCCGTGGTGTGACCGTTGGCAGGAGTCCCACAGGGCGGGCCTGAGCGGCCCTGGGCAAGGCATGTAGTTTCTCCCCGTCCCCACGGGCTGCGGTGGCACTTACATAAGACGGGGTGGACGGCCCCGCTGCCCCGCGCCGTCCCGCGCGCTCCTAGTTGGGGCCCGGCCCGCGGGAGGGCCAACCTGAGGAACTGGTTTGGGAGTGGTGAAACCTGCCCCCGACTTTGCCTTTGCTCCTGCTGTCCTACATACACGGCTCCACGATACCTCACCCCTCCCAGTCAGAACCCGACGCCGGCGGATTCCAGTACCGTCCTGGGCTTGGTGACAACCAGAAAGGAGAAAGCACGCAGGGTTCTGAGCTGTCAGGTGGTTGTCAGGAGGCCCACCTGTGGCGGTCACCTGCTGGTGGCCCGAGGGCCAGGCCTCATCCCCAGGCTTGTGTGCTTCGGCCAGAAGATTTCCAGATAGGCCGACTGCACCATCAGCATTTGGGAATGCCGAGATCTCACGCCAGCGGCCGGGGGCCCTGCCGACGGGTGGCCGGGGGCCGTTCTCCCAGGGCTGCTGCCGGGCGGGGAGGGGGCCTGCTGGAAGGACCTGGCGTCGTCCACGCCCCTGGGGCCCTAGTGCTCCGTCCCCATCCAGCCCAACCTCTTCAGGTTACAGAAGGGAAACTGAGGCACGGAGGAGGGTCAGGCCGGGAGCCCAGGCCTCCAGTGGGGAGACCCCTGGAGTCCTCCTCGGGGGAGGGGGGTTTCCATTTCCCAGCCTGGGGTTCATCAGCCTGTTCTCCCAGAAGAGCCTCCCTGCTAACCGCCCTCACTGCCGCCGTGGCCGCCGTGTGTGGCTGCAGGCCGGCAGGGCGCCGTTGAGGGGGCTGCACCGTGGACCAGGGCCCGTGTTGACCTTGGGGAGACGTCACTGGGTCGAGGCCCGTTCTTTTCCCACAGTCGGTGAGCAGGTCCTGGACCCTGGGGCCGCCCAGTGGCCCTGAGCCCGGTGGAGAGCCCGGGATGGCCGTGCGGGCCCCGCAGGCCGGGGGCTGACTCGGCTCGCACAAGGCTTACTAGTGTCCGCCCTCCAGCACCCAAGTGTCGTAGGTGCCCCTTTCCGGAGGGAAATGTCAGGGCTGCGTCCATCAGAGAGGAGTGGTCCCCTCCTCTCCTCCCCACGACCCCTGCCCCGCGTCTGTCACGTCCCCCAGTCAGCCTCAACTCAGCAGGCAGGCATCTAGGGGACGGCTGGACAGTAGGCCCTTTCAGGTGACCTCAGCCCTCGAGGTGCCCCTGTGAGCAGCTGGAGAGCAGGGAGTGAGCTTCCGGCAGCTGGGGGCGCACCACTCAGCCCGGGGAGGGGAGGGGTGTCGTCGAGTCCACGGAGCAACAGTGTGCCTGGTCGTGGGCGAGCTCCCACACGGTCACCCCGCTTCAGCCCTTCCCGGGGGAGGGGGGCCTTGACTTCCGTGTCATATCCCCAGGGAGAAGCAAGCTCAGAGCTGTTAAGAAACTCACCCGAGGTCACACAGCTGTGGGTCCCTTTCTCCTGGGGGTTGTGGAGGGTGAGGAGTGAAGCCAAGCAGAGCTGTTGGGGCAGTGCCTGGCCAGGGCATTAGGAAGCCCGCTGGAGGTGACCAGTGGTCACTGTCCTTGGATGACCGACACACACATAGGGCACTGGCTGGGCTGGCTCCCAGGCCGGGGATGCGGCGCAAAGAGGGAACTCCGCCCGCCTGCCCAGCACAGGGAGCTCTGGGTGGGCACAGGGCTGGCGAGTCCGGGATGGCATCTTAGCTCTGCCTGGACGGGGCACCTGTGAGATGTGGCACTCACCACAGGCCAGCCATGTGTGACCAGTGACACCCCAGGAAGCTGTGGCCTGTCACACAGCTATCAGCAGGTGTCCCCGCAGACCAGGCTAGAGCTGGGAGGGGGCTGCAGCTCCATCCTGTCACAGAGAGGGGACCCCCGCTGGCAGACCGGCGGCCTCCAGGACCATCCTGGGGACCGTGGTTCCTGCGCAGGCCACCGGTGTGCATGTCCACCGATCACGAGACGTCCGTGTTTTGGAATCTGACACGGAGCTGTCTTCTCGTGGCCACGTCTGGGCCGTGGGTTGGTGGAGCGTGAGCACCAGCCCGTCGCTGTCCTTCCCTTGGACAGAGTGACCTGTGGGCTCAGGCGGGCCAGCAGGCACGCCCGTCACTGGTTGGGGCCCGGGACGTTTACCTGAGAGCTCAGGTGTGGACCCGCTCAGGCCCCTGCCCCTCCCCCCCCCCCCCCCCCCCCCCCCCCCCGCCGGCACATCTCTTGTTCAGAGGGTCCATCTGAAGGTGACCGGGGCCTCAGCGGGCCAGGCCGCACGTGAAACACGAACGTCTGAGCACCTCCTGCATGCCAGCCCCATGCTGACCGTGGGGTCACGCCCCGTGCCGACCGTGCCCAGGGGCCTGGCGGTGTCCTGGGGGGACGATGATGACGACACCCCAGGAGAGGAAGCCGGAGCGAGTGTCTAGACGGGGCAGAGCTGCAGGGCCGGGCGCGGTGGGGGTGGGGGCGCGGCGGGGGATCGGGGCTCCCCCGGGAAGGAGGACACAGCCCACAGGGTCGCTGGGAGACGCGCGCCTTTATTCTGCACTTGCACAGCCGGATCCTTCCGGGCCCCTGAACTGGGTTTTCTGGTCCCAGCAGACCGACGGGCGCGGCCCCTGTGGGGAGGAGCTCGCAGCCACCTCCTTGAATTGTATCACTGTCCCCATGGGAGGTCTGAGCACCCCCACTCTACAGACTGGAAGACTGAGGCTCTGACAGGCGACGGGACGAGCTTGGCACCGAGTGTCGCCACAGCCCAGGAGCCCCTCCGGACCCGGCACGTTTTCCCCCTCCTCCTGTGGACACCTGTTACCACGGTGACCAAGAGCCCGGGGCACAAGGGGAGGGTCCTGTGGCGGGCAGAGGGTCCGAAGGCCAGCTCTGCGTCCGTGCACCCCTGGGAGATGTGGCCTCCACCCCAGGAAGGTCCGCAGACACTCACACCCCACCCACGCCTTCGGGACCACCCCCGGGACGCCAGGTTGCACATCTGTGGCCTCAGCCAGTGATGGTGGCCGTGGACAGGACTCAGCCCCCACCCCGAGCCGTTGGACCAGAGGGCTGGGTCCCACCTGGGATGTCCCCACCGCCCGCCCGCGGCCCCTGCGTCCGATCACCCCAGCCGGGACCCCAGCGTGGCTCCTGGCTGGGGCGTTCGTCAGCAAGGTGCAGGGGGGCACCAGAGGTCACTGCAGGGCCCCCCCATGTGTAGCACCACCACGGGGGTGGAGGCCGAGGGGCGGCCGGCGGGGTGGGGGCGCTGCACGTCAGTTGGTTCCGTTGGAGACACTTGCAGGGGCAAAGCCACACGGCATGGGTGTCGGGACAGGGCTGTGGGGGACCGGGACTCGCGCCCCACTCCTGGGCAGCCTCCCCGCCCGGAGCCTCAGTTTCTCGTCTGTGCAGAGGGAATGGGGACGACGCCCACCTCGTAGGGTCCCGGTGGGATTCAAGGAGCTAAGGGCCTCCGGGGTGGATGCTGGCGGCCACGGTCGCGCGCTCTCAGGCGTGGGGGCGCGTCACTTCCATACGTGACGCTGGCAGTGCTCCACGGCGTCGCACATCTCGGCCGCGTCCTGGCTCTCGCACCAGAAGCTGGGGCCCATGACGCACTGGTCGGTGCCCAGCAGCGAGGTCCTGGGCGCGTGGCAGGCGCCCACCTTCGTGCACAGGGCCGTGGGGTCCATCATCTCCATGAGGGTGGCGAGGAGCATGGGCTCGTACTCGTCCACGAAGCGGTTGCACTGGATCATGTAGGGCAGCGGCAGGATGCTGCAGCCGCCCTTGAAGGCCATCCGGATGTTGCGCTTGGTGGTCTTGCGCTCCAGGCTGTGGGCCGACACGCCGAGCAGGCGCTTGCAGCCGTTGCAGAAGGTGCCCTGGTTCTCGCTGTCCAGCAGGGCGGGCGGGGGGGGCAGGGTGGTCACGTGGGGCCAGCGGACCTCCCGGGCCTGCCTGCGCCTCCGGCCGCTGCAGAGCCGGATCGCCTTGCACACCTGCTCCGGGGTGACTCTGGTGACTAACTGCATGAGGGACGGGCTGTAGGTGTCCACCATGGTGACGCACGTCTGGACGATGGCCTCGGGCATCACGGAGCACAGCTGCTCCAGGGCGTGGCTGATCATGGCCTCCGTGCTGTTGGACTCCAGCCACTGGTCCAGCTCCTGGACCATCTGCAGGCACACGTCACAGGTCAGGCCGGCCTTCATGTGGACCTCGCTCTTCTTTCTCTGGGTCACCGGGTCCAGGGAAGGGACCCCGTCCTCAGCAGTGACCTGGGCCAGGTGGGCGGGCTCCTGGGGCCCCTCACAGAAGCCCCTCCTCCTGCAGATCTCCTGTGGCACCACGAGCCTCAGTGTCTGCTCGGCGGGGATGAGGAACCGAAGGACATAGTTCTCGCAGAGGAGGGCCAGGCCCGGGCCCAGGGCCTCGCACTGCTCCTGCGTGGTCGCCTCCGCCAAGCTGGACAAGTTGGACCCGACTGCCTCCTGGAGCCGGGTGACCAGCCGGACGCAGTCCCGGCACGCGGTGTCCTCGGGGGTCTGCGGCGGGTGGAAGCTGAGGGGCCCGTTGGCTTGGAACGGGGCCACCGCCTCGGATGTGTCCTCCTCGGAGCGTGGCCCCGCAGTGTCCGGCTGCTTCTGCAGGGGCTGGCAGAGGGTGAGCGCGGCACACAGCGGGGCCAGGGCGCGGCCCGGGGCCTCCCAGAGCATGTGCAGGATGGCCGGGCTGTGGGCGTCTACCATCCCCTTGCACCTGGCGGCAGAGTCCTGGCTGGGAAGCCACTCACACGTCTTCACCACCAAAGCCAGGAGGTCGGCCTCGGTGGCGTTGGGGTTGAGCCCATTGCTGGCCGCGGCCACCACATCCAGACACACGTCACAGGGCAGGGACCTGGCGGTGGGCTTGCTCCAGACGGTGCTGAGGCAGTGCCCCACGGCCCCACACCGCGCGGCCTCCCGCAGGTCCTGGCACCACGTCGCCGAGCCCTCCGCACACTCCTGGGGGCCCGAGATGGGGCTGGCCAGGGCGGCCCCCAGGAGGCTGGGCAGGAGAAGCAGGGCGCGGAGCATGCTGCTCGGTGACTTGGCAGCTCCGATGTGCCCGGCAGCCCAGCTGCTGCCTTAAACCCGGCCCTCCCACGGGGCCCCTGGGCAGGTGTGCCGGGACCCCGCCCCCCGGGCCGCCTCCCCCAGCCTGACTCACGCCCCTGCGTCCTGTGGGCCTCCTGGCAGTGCCCTCTGCCTGGCACTCCACTGCTCTCTCCTTGCCCTGGTGAGCGCGCACTCGTTTCTCACAACCGGCGCGTGTGTGAAGGCGGCACAACCCAAAGACCCCTTTCCGGGGAGCCCCCAGCCCCCTCCCCACTGCAGCTGCTTCCCAGGGCTCCGTCCTGTCCTGGCTGGGTGGCGCGGCTGGGTCCCCTCCTGGAATGTGACCCAGGGGAATTTCCGCCCCCTCTGGGAGGTGCATGAGGCATTCCTTCCTTTT
>PVJL010012667.1:9597-36172 GCA_004026885.1 Lyroderma lyra | reverse complement strand
AGTTTCTAGCATGGATGTAAAATATTTAAAACAAAACAACTCCTCATATACTCAAATATTAGGCAAATAATTTAATGATAGGAAACACAAGAATTTATTTAAAGTATTTCAAGTTACTGTATTTTTGCTTGGAGTACTGATCTGAAATAGTACAAACTATACCCAAATGCCCAACCATGAACTGAACAAAGAGAATGAACAATAGGTTCTCCTGACTTAGGTTTCCATTCCTTACTCCTACGCACTCTTAGTTGCTTCAGACTGTTTACACTGAAGATATTTAGTGAAATCTTTAAAAGATGACATGTGAGGAGGCCTGCTGCCTATAGAGCTGACATATGCTGACAGGTGCCAGGTAGGGGGACCATGGACTCTGAAGCCATTCTGTAATGCCTCTGGAACACCTGAAGCACACCACCAAGTGTCCCTTCCCCCAATACCTACAGCACCCTGTTTGTCAGCACCTCACTTTCCTGACCCTCCTGCTCCTGGCATATGGCTGGAGTTACCATAGAGGCTGTAGAGAGAACAAAAAGCTTAAGGACTTGTGTAAGGTTTCACACAAGGTTCATATTCCACTGAAGGGAGACACACACGTGGTGTGCACGACTATTAACATGGTCAGGCTGTTTGCTTCCAGCCTGACAGGCTGCTTAAGAACACTTTTTATTGAGAGGGCCCTTGCTCACCTTGGACCAGCATGGAATGATAAGGCTTATTTTAGCAGGGACAAGAGGGACCCCCTTATACCAAATAGCCAACGAACAGCTGCCCATCCCCAAGTCTGTGGGAATCAGAGGAACTGGGGTTTTTGTTGTTGTTAGTGCATACATATGACATAGCTTCATAAAAATGACTTTTGTTTCAGTGCTTTATAAAATCACACCCCACATAAAGTCATCATTAAAATTCACTGACTATCCGTACCAAATTATAAGAGGCTCCAACACTGCAGAAGCATGGCAAAGAGGACCCCAACATAAACTTGAGAATGGGTCAGCCCTGACATTACTCACTGTGTAGTGTCAACACTACCTTTTGTCTAGTTCTGAAGAGAGGACTCTACCCACAAGCACTGTCATTCAGTCACCAGAGAGAAAACAAGGGTTTCTCTTGGCTTTGGCACACTGCTCCCTGGATAGGTTTCCAATTGGTGGTGGCAATAGTGAGTGCTCCAACAGAAAACTCTGGAATCCTCCGCAGGCCAGGACCCAGGGACAGAGCGAAGGGCTGTCCGCAGCCACAAGGTCATCAAAAAGCACAAGCAGCACAGCCCTCTCCCCTCAGCCCCTCCTCAACCTCGATCCCAGCAGAGGGAAAGCTCTATGGCAGAGAAGAATGGAAGTGGGCACAAGTGAAGCCATGCTGCTACCCACGGGCCTGACACTTTAGGCCACACCCAACAATACGTCACAGAGCACAGTATGATCCCACCCAGGAAACGAATGGCACTATTTTAACAGTGGAGCATCTTGGAAAAATCCAGGTTGCCTACTCTCAAAGTTAAATCAGGAACATGGAAGGCACACCAGTATGCAGGTATATTCTCCTCTTTAAAATGCAGATGGTATTTTAATTTTCAAGTACCACAGGAAACCTTGTAAAAACTTTAATCACTTGGTATAGTGCATGGGCTAAGCAAATTTTAAAAGAGACCCTACATGTGGAAGGAGTTAACTAATTACTGGCAACGATCTTCATGAAACATGGTTACCTGTGGGTTTTTCTGGTGAGACTGGAGATTAAATGTGGAACAAAACTGTGCTTCACTCACACCACCAGCCAAATCAAATGCACCGGTCTATGCAACATCCCTGATATAACTGTATTTAGCTTTTCAGATTAGGTACGGAGGGCCAGAGGCTCACCCTGTACGTCCCACCAAGGACAGGAGCAGCAAATTTGATTTTTTCAGTCTTACAATTAGGGGCAGAAATTACATGATGTAAAAAAGAGGTACTTCCATTAAGTTTAAGATTTAGGATAGAAGAATGGAAGACAAAAACAAAATTCTCATGAAATCAAAATAATTCCACATTAGTGTTGTACCCCATCAAACCCTGAGATGAACTGTACTTATGCTTGTACTTGGATCCAGGTTCTTGAAGACACTTCAGTATGCTTCGATCTGGTTCATCATCAGCTTCCTGCTGTATTCATAGGCCAAGAATAGGGCCCCATTAGCAGGGAATGCTCGAATTATAGTAGGTTTCAGTCCAGAATATAAGGCCGTTATTCCTAGAAGACAAAAGAGTGATCAAAGACTGAGGCTCCCTTCCTTATAGATTCCCACAAAGCTGCACAGCACAGATATTTTTACACTTACAAATTCAGACACTTGCACTAAAAAGCAACAGGTGAC
Source organism: Lyroderma lyra (assembly GCA_004026885.1). Taxonomy (NCBI): domain Eukaryota; kingdom Metazoa; phylum Chordata; class Mammalia; order Chiroptera; family Megadermatidae; genus Lyroderma; species Lyroderma lyra. The sequence goes on along the minus strand of PVJL010012667.1, from coordinate 33,810 downwards.
AAAAGGACTTATTTCCAGGTTTCCCTGGATTAATGGAACTAAATAGACTAATGGAAACAGGATGATGTCAGGTCTCCCAGCAAAGCTGGGTGATGCTCAGGTAACTTACACCAATCGCATGCCTGCTTAATTCCTGGTAGGCGGAGTGAGCAGAGCTGAGGTCTCATATGAGCTGACAAAAGGCAACAACAGAGCCACAGGCCTCAGCAGCTTAGCAGCATCTCCAGAGGGGCAAGGACCCTACAGCATTGGGGCAGCAGAGAGAGTACTGGCGCTGAAGTCAGAGGCCCATTTGTACTTTTAACACTGCCCAGGGTGGTTATGAAGATAGAATTACATAAGGAAGGTGAAAACACTTTGTAAAACTATAAACTGTTGTGTAAATTTAAAGAGAGGTTACTACTAGTAACATATAAGATGTCTGTACTCTATTTAGGATCCTAAGTAAACAGTTTCTTCATACTGATACTGTGCTCTCTCTTTTAAAATCAAGACAGAGGAGCTCACATCCCAAGCTTTAATATGTATGAGTATAAAAGATGCTGGAAATACAGATTTTTGCTTACTAGTAGCAAAACTTTATACAAACATTAAGTAGAGAATCTTCATTCCCCTGCATAACTCTAAGATTGATGGAAAAGTCACCTTTAGAAGTTGGTTAGTGCATTTCTAATTCTAGAAGTCTCAGGACTAAGGATGTTGCACATTCTTTTAATCCTTTAATGGTTCTCTTAGGGACATCTTCTGATAATATCTATACTACTAATACATAAAACAAGTGGTGCTAACTTCAAAACATTTGTCCCCTTAAAGTCCATGTTTTACTAATTCTTTCCAGGCTACTTAGGGCAAAGATCCTGACAGGTTCTTGGCCCAAGGGTTGGAAATAAGAATTTGAACATCTGAGATTAAAGAAAGGAGACTGGAAACAAATCCACCACCATGGATTAATATACAGTGCTGGAAAAGGGATATGACACACGGGGAAGAGAGCAATAATATATATCTGATCAATCTTGACAAGACTGGCAGTGAAATAACCAATCATTCTATACATGCCTACTCTGTTTCTGCAATTAGCACTCACCTTCATTTTTCGTAACACTTATAAAGGTTCCAATAAATCCTGCCTGTTTTCCAGACATGGAAAGAACTTGAATTCTGGACTTGATACAATCCACTGGGTAAACAGCAAGCCAGAGGCAGATTCCACCAACTCCACCACTTAACACCAAAGGGATGGGGCCTAGAGAAGAACATTAGCAAACAGTATTTTGTCTCAAAAACAGCTGATGTAACATTTCCAGAGGTCAAGATAGTAGTGGCTGCAGGTGGGTGCAAATAAAAATGCTAATGATGTGAAACACAATTCTTTGAGACAACTGTCAAAGCTGTAAGAGCACAGGTTCTGTGTGGTATCTGGGTCTATCCCTCATCTTACCTGGAATGGAAACCCTAGTGAGGGTCATGTTCAGGCTGGTCACTATGGTGCTGTGGCTCTCCTGCCCTGTGCTCCAGAACCGGCTGGTCCACACAGAACCAGCGGGCCCCTAGCAGCACGGCAATGCCCTACCAGGAGCAACGAGATAGAGACCACTGAAACACAGGGCCTATCTTTTTTCAACTTTCTCACACTTAAGTATTTTAATATTTTAATATCCAATAGCCCTGATTCTTCCTTTACCAAGAAAACCCAAAGCTGTCTTATTAAACACAACAGTTAAGCTTGGGAGCCTGACTAACTCCAGAAGAGGTCCAAAGCACTGAAGGGAGGTATTTAAGGAAAAAGTAATCACACTCATGGGAGCTAAACACTGATAGGCTAGAAAGAGCTACACTTCTCACTGATTCCAAACAATTATTAAGTTTTATTACCAAGTTTTAAGCTTCTTACACGATGATTTCTAGGTGATTTCTCCACACACTGCTGATTTCTCATAGGGAAAGTAATCTGTATTTACTCATGCCTAAAATGGAGTCAGGACAAATTCACAAATGTTACCCCGGTAAAGAAGTTTGGGATATACTGCTTCAGCCAGTGCTGAGGAAATTACCAAACTCAGAGGAAGGTGCCAGCAATCCCCAAGGGGTCAGTGCTTTCCACCATCAGGAAACCCCAGTGCCAGGTGGACCCGCCACAAGGGGGCGCAGAGCGCACGGAATCCGCAGCAACCACCTCATTGCAAAGCTGACAACACTGATGGGAGCACCTTTACCTAATTCATCTTTTGATCTCCCTGATGCAAAAAACGATCGGCTCAGTTCATAGCCCCCGAAGAAGAAAAAATAGCCTGGTACTTCTCGAAGTAACGTGCTTGAGAGTCCATGGTAGAAGCCCAAGGGGCCATCTTTTCTGAGGATACTCTTCACAACAGACCAAACTGTACTGGGAGGAGACAGTGAGAGTGTTAAGGCAGGCAGAGGAGAAGGGACAACAATCTCAATCACACAGACCTGACTAAGCTCTAGGATGGAAGCAGCTGATTTCATAATGAGAGAAACCACAATTCTAAAAAAAGGCTTCTGTGGGAAGGAAATATCTCAAAGCACAGATAAAATTAATTCATGGTAAGTTTTATCACCTGAAGTATTGTATGGTAAAGAAATTTTATTAAAATGGATTCATACATATCTAGAAATTATACTATCCACAATGTAAAAGACCTAATACCTACTTTTTTAAGAGTAAATGATATTACAATACGGAATGACCAAACGCAGAAATAAAATGCTACTATATTTGCCCAGTCATTAGCCCTCTTGTTTCCTATTTCCACAGACTTTGTTTGGATGTGGTATGGTTTTGAGGCAATTTGTTCAAGTGTTTTAGGGGTCATTTTGTGTTAGTGCAGGGAAATGAACAAGGGAGTAAATGGTACTTGAAGGCAAAACCAAAGAAATTGTAGGAAGTGAGCTTCAGTTCCTTTAAGGTAAGCACCAAGACTTATGTTCTTATAGAGGAAGGTATGCAAGAATTTTTGTTTCAAGCAGACCAGAGTCCCGCAGGTGGTAAATGTCACCTGCTTTTAATGATTATCTCCCTCTAAGGACTTCAGGCTTCTCAGGCATTACCCATTAGCCAGGTCCTTCCAGCAACACCACTCTCATTCTGTAATGTGAATGTGACCAAGTAATTCAGCTCAACACAATCAGCCTCCCTTCCAGTCCAAGTCCTTAATCCCAAACTACCACACCCCCCTGTGTGGGCAATGCTATGCCTAAATACAGGCAACCACTACTTACTTCTGTGCAAGGTGTCCATTTGCCTAAGAGACATGAGGGTAACTTTCCGGGTGCTGTTAATGTTCTATTTCTTAATCTGGCCACTGGTTACAAAGGTATGTTCATTTTCTGATTACCTATAGAAGCCCACACCTATAGTTTCTGCATGTACATATTTCAATATAACGTTGTAAAGGCATACTTTTGGACTTCTGGCTATGAATAATAAATTCAAATTGGTTACAATAAATCTCAAGGCTGCAAGAAACAGCGTTCGTGTGAAATGACTGATAACTTGGGACTAATTTATCTACTGGTTTTTCACAGCAGATTTGCAGGTTATGAGATAACCACAGCAATACCCACCACCAGAACTACTGTCCACTAGATGTTAAGATAAATAAGCAAGTTTTGAGATTAACAAGGATAATCAATCACCTTTTGATTCAAATAAATCATATTGTAAATGATTTCTCACAGGGTAACTAGATTCTGTTTTTAAGTCAGAGTTGAAGAGTGATTTGATCACTGATGAGAGCTTTGCTTACAAGGCTTTGGATAAGTTTTCACAACTTGGGCCCTTTGTAGGTATACTTCAAAGGTTAGGGAGGGGAGTTAAGGAAGTTATCAGTAGAATCTGGGCTGAACTGAACACCCACATGAAACCTGGGAAGGGGCATCAAATATTCATCTCCAAATCCAAATTAGCACTTGTGAAGGCCCAGCTCTCAGTACCAAACCTGCCTGCTTTGAGCCTCCTAACACGGATGTAGATCATGCCTTATACACACAACCGGCCCAAAGGGGTATAACTCCTGGCTCCTCCTCTTCTGGGGTATTAAATATCTGTCGGAGGGGGTGATGGGTCCAACCATCACAGACAGTCCATTCAGAAAATTATCCTGACTGGTGGGGAAAAGTGTTCTGGAAACACCATATTTTGAAGCAGATGAATCTGTTTTCCTATCTGCCACTTAATTTTAGTACAATATAAAATTACAAAATACTCAATACATTAAGGCAACAGAGACCTACTGTTGGTGCCCAGGGAAGCTTACTTCTGGCTTTGGGCAATCTTTCCTGATGTCTCCATTTCAAACATGGTCTGTAGCCGGCACTTCACAAGCTCAGTGGGGCAGAGCACCAGCGCAGCAAACGCAGAGGCAAAGGAACCGGCGGCTGCATTCTGCAGATCACTGAAAGGACACAAGCACAGGAGACCCATTGCTGTGCTGCTACTCATTCCTCAGCACTCACCCTGCTGAAACAATCCTGTGGGAGAGGAGGGTGAGGATGAAAGGAGAGAAACACTTCCTGAGTGCCCACCAGGAATGTGCACATGCTGGTTCATCTATGGATTCCACGACCCTGTGAGGCTGACAGCAATACCCCCATTTCCATATGGGAAAACGATGCTTAGAAATAATATCCAACCTGCCCAAAGTCACACAGCCACTAAGTGGCTGGCACTGTTCAGATTCAAACCCAGGTCTGCCAGAATGCAAAACTGATGCTCTTTTTTATTGGACACAGTGCTACTGACTGAGTATTTGTGTCTTCTACCGTAAATCCTCAACCACAATGTGATGGTATTTGGAGGGGCTTTTGGGAAGGGATCAGAAAGCTGGCTTATACGCTTACACATGCTTGTGCTCCCCTCCACTCTCTTCCTCTCCCTCTCTCTGCCATGCAGAACACAGCAACAAGGTATCCCTCTGCAAATCAGAAAGAGGGCCCTCACCAGACCCTGAATCAGTTGACTCCTTGATCTGGGACTTTCCAGCCTCCAGAACTATGAGAAACAAATGTTTGTTGTTTAAGCCAGGTAGTCAATGGTATTTTATTATAGCAGCCAGAATTAAGACACACGGTGACATGCAAAACAAAAACATGGAGAGGAGGAATAAAATTACCCGTAGTCCCACCACTCCACATCATGCCCTACTAATACTTCTGCGTATTTGCCACAAAGCTTTAAATAAAATTAGGGTCTGAGGCCATCCCTACTTGCCCAAAATCCAAAATACTGGAGCAACCAGGCATGTAACGAACTGGCACAGATGAAAATCCAGAATAAATTTTTAACCAAACGTTGCTCATTCCAAAAAGATTTCCAAGTTCAGCTGATGACCTCCTGACCTCAGCCACACAGAGGGTGGGAGGAGACTGCGGTGGGGCCGGAGGAGAGTGTGAAGCCAGTAGGAGTCAGCCAGTCGGCAGGTGTCGGTAAAATGGATGAGCTGGAGATACAGGTGGAGGAATGAATGCACATACATACAAAGACAGAAGTAGTCCCCTCACCTCATGTCCATGTTATCACCAGCCACGGTCACAATAAGGTTGTGAAACTTGAATCCAATACGAGTACAAGAATATGGAGGAAAGTCTGAGAAACAAATTGCCAGGAAGACTCCCTGAGAGTTCACGGGGGGCCCCAAAGGACCCTTTGCAAACCCTGAGAGCGCTTCATCATGGGAGCACAGCTCGCACGAGGGTTGAAACAACCCCATTCCTGGGCAGAAAGACTGCGCCTCTCACAGCAGGAGAACAGGCTCCTGACACTCACCCGTTAAATGCCAGCATCCTCCTGTCACTGGCCAACCAGCACTACTCACAGATTTCCAAAAGCGCCCCGGGTAGTAATCTCCTTGGCTGACTGCCCCCGGTAGAGATCCCCTCACAACTGTTCTCCAAACTGGGCAAAAGCTTAATAGCGCTTCCACATGCAGTTGTCCTACAGTTACAATAAGCTAGTAGTTATGTAAACAGGCGTCAAACATCAGGAAAATTAGGGCCACCTCCCATTCTGGCCCCCATATCCTATCCCCTGATGGCCTGGCCTTGGTGCTGCAGATGGATGGACGGCAGGTGCCAGGTCTCAGAGAGCTGGCTTGGAATGGCTGTCTCTCAGGAGGCAGACAGGGCTTGCAGTATGGACTTCCTTTTGATTTTAGAGAATCAGATGTCAGACCATTTCTAGAGGAGAGCCAGATCAATAACTATTGGCACTCAGCTCCTCAGTGTGTGAAAACTGCCTGTCGCTCACTCCATTCCTTCCCACTCCACTCCTACTTAGCTTGGTTGTCAAAACCAAAGCTTAAAATGGTTTCTGCTGTCTTTCAGCTAGCTTGCAGATCCATCCTTGGCCTCCCTTAAGGACTCTCTATCAACAGCTGATAGGCAAGAGTCAATTAGGGTCATTATCCAGTTTGCCAAGTTTGCTGGAACAAAGATGGCATCAGTAAATGTCGTCAACCATACAATCTAAGATGCAGCAATGGCTCGGATGCCTGATCAAACACCAAACATGTTGTCATAGTGCAACAAGGCCAGATCGGATCTGCGATGGACTTTGGCTTGCTAATAAATACTTCAATCTACCAGTGCACCAAAGGAGGCCCATGGGCTCCACTTGTGACAACAGTATAAGCATTTAGAGCTAGAATTAAAATGACAACCAGGTGTAGGATGGGATTTGGTAAGAATTGACTGTTTATCACAGTTCGACAAACATGGACCTGAACACTCCTGCTGTGGAAGACCCCATCCAGTCAAAGGTCAAAGGAGAACAGCACTCGGGGCAGTGTCCCAACTGAGAAGACAAATATTTACAGTACTGCTGCAGAAATTCACAACAAGATCTCCCAACTTCTCCTTTCCCTGCATCTGCTTATCAATCTTTCCTCTAGATCTGATACCTCCACAATATTACAGAGCCCCAGCTGTGTTCAGTGAAAGAATGATGGACGGGGGCTCAGAAGCCAGAGATTTGAGTCCTGGCTCTCTCAGTCATTAACCAGCGATCCTGAGCATGTCAGTATCTGCACTTCATTTCCTGGTAAAACAGATAAAAATACCTGTTTTGCTCCACTCACAGGACCACGGTGAGGGCTGAAAAACACAACATACACAGCAGAACTTTCTAAACTCTAAGGCAGCATTTCCCTGACAGGTGACAAGCAAAAACTGTTCTGCATGATGAAAAAGAAAAAGACTGAGTTCAAAAAAGGGAGAGTGCTGGGTTAGGCCAAGGGGAATAGGATGGCTTCTTTACTGCAGAACTCCTCTGGAATCTCAGGTGGTTGTTCGCTGTTTCCCTGTCTTTTTCCCAGTGGGTTCTTCTCTAAAAATGCAGGAGACCCACACTCCAGTTCTGCTCAGTACAGTCTCTCCCTCGAGTGAGTCAAACTATAGTAACAACAAGTTTTTCCTGTCAGTCTCTATCCTAAGAAACCTCACTCTCCTGGTTTGGTTCCTGCTGTTTTCTTTACTTCCTCTCTTTTTCCTGACCCCTCTATGCTGTAGGGTCCTAGAATCAGTGTTCTCGGCCGTCACAGACACTGTCTCCCTGAGTGAGCTGATCCCAAGCCTTTATAAAATAGGTTCCATCCATCAAGACAGAATTCTTGCATATAAAAGGGTACATCTTTAGACCTCTAGGAACCTACAGAGAACATGTCTATACAAAAGGAACTTACTTTAGTCATATTGAACCAGTAGCTGCAACAGGATTTCAAATTCCTGCCAAAACAATCAATAAGACTGCCCCCATGCAACTATAAAGCTGATACAATACTTTAAATGATTTAAAATTAACCAGTGTTCTAAGGAGGCATGGCTAAACATCCTAGTGTTTTCTGAATCTTCTTAGTCTCTGTATAATACCCCAAAATAACAAGCCATCGTCCAATGTTTGGGGGAAACTCGGCCAAAGAAACAGTATGTTCCACCTGAAATTTCTCAGATGCTTCTGACCCCTCCTAAAATTCCAAGTTTCTCCTCAAATCGATCTGGTTCAGGCAACATCTTCCAATACTCTGCAATTTGCTGATAAAGTAGAACCTACAACTTGGGTCACGAGTTGCATCCATAGTTTTTGCCCAGCACTTCTCTCCATGAGAGAAGGAGCACCACTGTCAGCATTCAAAAGCACTCTCCTGAAGAATACCAGCTGTAAGGGTGCCTCCCTTTGTGTAATGCAAACGTACATTTCAATATACTGACAATGTAGTCATAATCAGAAAGAAAATAGTTACTTTAAAAAAGGAAACATTCTTCCCAATCTTGATTATACAACAGTGTTGTTGCTGTTTGTTAATAAACCAAGAGTATGTCAGTGTCTGCCACTCACCCAAGCTTTGCCTGCTTGTCCAATCCAACCACTTTCCGTACCACCTGTTGGCAGAAGCCGTAGCACATGAAGAGGACAGAGTTCTCGGCAATGTTGGCGATGAGTGCTGGGCTGGTCCCCTTGTAGAATCCCCGGAAGCCCACCTGGGAGTAGGTCTTCAGGCAGCAGTCGGTGAGGCCCCTGTACAGGTGTGGGAACGTCTGCATCTTCACTTTCATCGTGTCAAAGGGCTGCCCTGTCAGAACACATGCCGTGCCCCCTGCAACCAAGACAGAAGTTCTCTCCACCACGAGTCTGCGGTTATGTTTTAGAGTGCAGCCTTGATAACCCATGGAAATGAAGGACAGGCAGCCTAGCCCACCACAGGCCTCTACTTCAGCTCATTTTGACCTCCTGCTCCCCAAACCTTCTAGCCTGGTCCAATAAACAACTTATGTGCCTAGCATCCAGCTCCAGCCCTGAAACTCACATGGTAGAGGAACAGATGTGTGTTCAACAGTCAAAGCCACCAGATGCAAAGGTGGGGCATGTGTTTAGCAGCACTGGCAATGGGGTCAGAGGGATCTGGCCTTAAAGCTTAGCTCTGCTGTGAGATCCTCCACAAGTGATGTAATTTCCCAGCTTTACTTCTTCATAGAGTTAGTGAGGTCTAAATCACAATGGATGAGAAGGCTTAACATAATGGCTGCTACACAACAAGTGGTTAATACATAGCAGTTGCTGTATGTGTATGTGTGTTGCTATATAAAAGGAAAGAGAGCGAAAGTCTGAAAAGAGTTCATCACTCCTCTTTGCCGAATGCCTATCAGAAAAATAACAGGAATAGGCAATTAAAAAAAAAAGTGATTAATTAATCCCTAAAGAGTTAAATATTTGGCCCTATCGAAAAGCATTGTATTTGGATTCTACCAATAAATATCTGTATTTAGATAGCAAATGAACTGAAACAAACCTTTGCTTAGCAGAAGTCATACCTCGCTTTTATACTATAAGAAAATTAAATACAGCAAATCTAAATTGTATTAGATTACGTCAAGAAAAATTCTGAACGTAAGGAAAAGGAAGACCTAAAGCCACCCTATAATATCCCCAGACCCTGGACTGGGTCAGCATTTTTCACTGCCACCTGCTAATGTTTCCACCTTCCCTTGGGCCTGCGAGGCCACTGTATGGATCTCAGATGTCCCCTGCTTGTGTCAGAAAACATAACCACTGGATGAGGTCATTAAAACCTCAGTGAAAAACCGAAAAGGCGGCTTACATAAAATATTTAAGAAACAACCTCATAGACAAAGACAACAGTATGAAGGTTACCAAGGGGGAAGGGGGCAGGGCGGGGAGGACGAAGAGGGCAAAGAGGGTCAAACATACGGTGACAAAGGAAGACTCAGACTATGGGTGGTGAGCACACAGTGCAGCATACAGATGAAGTATTACATAACTGTACCCCTGAAACTCAGAATTAACCAGTATCACCTCAATAAATTTAATTTTAAAAATATTTAGGAAATGCAGTTTCATAGCTTCAACACTGCACATAAGTTACTCCAACTAAGTTGCATAAAGTAAAGATGGGAAAGGGGCTGTGAATAACAACTTTCAATTAACTATTAGTAAATGACGTTTCCTTGTTTAAGCAATCACAAGTATGACCTCCAAGATCCTATCGCTACTACTCATTTCTTTTGGAGAGTAATGATACATTTCTGCTTTGTCTTGCCAAATTATCACCAATTCTAAATTAATGAAATATAATTTAATACAATATTATTATAATTAATTATTCTCTCCCAGGTACTGATGGGCCAGAATAAAATAAGGTTCTAATTATATCAAAATAATTATTCCAAAAGAGGTGAACGTCAGAATTTTTAAAGTAGGTGCATAACTTAGATAATCTAGATGCACATAAACTGAATAAAGCATTTAAGTCAGAGCATTCATATTTTAACTGGAAGCTTTCCATATTTTAACCCAATCATCCTGAACAGTTCAGCCACCATAGGTCACTACAATACATGCATTTGCTGCGTTTCTGTTGTTACATTTCTAATAGGGAGAAGGGAGGCAGCTAATGAATTTTCAAATGCTAGCTACAATTCTCTCCTTTCATCCATGCAGGTAAGCTAATTCCCCAGGTAACTTGTCACACACAGAGGATACACTCAGCATGCCCCCGTGACATGGGTGACAACTATTCTGAACACTAGCACCCACCACTGGGACCTAGCAGGTCCTCAGATACCTGGCAAGTCAGTGAAGCTACGAATAATTTAGAGGAATTCAGTATTTCTCCACTTGCTTAGAGCTCAGACCTCTGATCGTCTCATTCTCCTTAACGACATGGGAACAGCTTCTGCATTCTTATAGGTGTCACAATCAGCCCTTTATTTTATTCTGCAAGGGAGGCACTCAGACTGTGCTGAATGCTACACTTTACTAAGTCTGATGGTGTGCATCTTCAGTCCTCGACATAGTTAACTGACAAAGGTGCTTAAGAAATATATTGGGCAGTGACAGTGTCAGCAGTGAAGGACAGCTGATAGGCAGGTCAAGGTGAAAATCAAAAGGCATACCTTCAACCAGAATGACCTGGTCCACCCTGGTGCACCCAACAAAGAGGTGAGAACCTCAAACCCCTCTGGAGGCAGTTAATAAATGTTCAGCTTAACAATGCAGAGAGATGTATCATTTTCAAAATGTTCCAGTCCTAAAAGGTTTTTGGTATGTTTTTAATGTTGGCATTCGAGAGGATAAACATGAATGATCTAAAATGCCATATTCCCAAACTATGCTAAACAAAGCACACTGTAACAGAGCAGCCAAAGTAGGGAGTGCATTATTTTATACTGCTTAAACTACTAAATCTTACAGTGCTATCACAGGTTTCCCTTTGTTGCCATTTAACTTTTGAGATGCATGCTACCTCATTTCAGTAATTATCCAGTTACCTAGCTATCTTCTTCAAATTCTTCCCCAACCTAGCTGCCCAAGGCTCTCAATCCTCTCCTGAATCTCTGCTACAGCAGCTGCACACAGACATGACAGCTTCCCATTGGATCAGGGGTGTGTAGTCTTTTGGCTTCTGTGGGCCCCACTGGAAAAAGAATTGTCTTGGGTCACACAAAAAATATACTAACACTAACAATAGCTGATGAACTAAAAGAAAAAAAGCTTCCTGCATAATTTTCGTAATGTTTTCAGAATGTTTACAAATTTGTCTTGGGCCACACTGAAAGCCATCTGGGCTCTATGCGGCCCATGGGCTGCAGGTTGGACTAGCTTGCATTAGACGAACTGTGCTAAAACTTTGCAAAAGGTTTAAAAGGAAATGGAGAGACACAGAAAATAACACATGTATGCTACACCCACATAACCTCGGACCTCAAGTGGCTCTGCTCTTACATACTAATCACTTCCATGGGTGGGCTGTGACCACAAAACACTTAGGGTCCTCTGCTCCTGGCCAGGGCCAGTAGAAAAATCCCAAAGCCCAACAGTTTCCCCATGCAGAAAGCTGGAGCAGCAAAGGCTCCACACTACTCCACCTCCTGTTCACCCCTTATGTAGTATTAAAACAAAGATACAAAAGAACTAGACAAGGAACCAAGCAACCAAGGTCCTAGCCCTGTCTTTACACCATCTAGCTGTGCAAGCTTGAACAAATCCACTGTCCCTCTCTGGGCTTCTCTTCTACATATATAAATGAGCACTGGAGCTCATGGTCTCGAAAGGCCCTTCTAGCTCCATCATTAGAAGACTAACACCCCTCCGGAGTGGGACAGCTGCTTCCCATGTGTTCTCCATGTAGAGGGAGTTCTTAGGTCACTAACAGAAACCTCTGCCCAGTGCCCATGAGTCCCTCACCAGGCTGAGAACATAAAGTCCCCTGCTAAGAAACCAGCTGTCCTCAGAAGTTAGACAACCCAGGGAAGCACTCTATTAGGGAGAGGTGACCCTGTGCTACGAGCATAGGAAAAAAACACCTACCCATAGATAGCAGGGAAAGTCCATGCTAGTACATATGAGCCCCGTATGTGTTCATACTAGTGTAAAAAGGCAGTCACCAGCAATTGCCTTACCCACCAGATGCCCAACAATACTGATGCAACTTATACCTTTAAAATTCACTGCAGTTATAAATGTGGCACCCCTATACCTGTCCACACAAATGCCTTTCTAGGAAAAGGTAAACTCAATTCTGTCACAACAGATCTGACATTTTTGATAAACTGACCAAAGGATATTTAATTCCAAAAGCTGGGAATTTCTCATGTGGTTAAGTATCTGCCCACTGCAGAGACCAAATGGTTCCACTATTTCTATGTTGAGTCCTAATATGGCATGGGTTGGGAGAGAGAAGGGTATGTGGGGCCTGGTGGTGGGGTGCAGCTCAATTTCACAGCAGAGTGAAGGGCTGACCCAAAAGCACATAGCAGGCAAGTGGCCACTGGGGTGGAACCCAGGCAGCCCTTACTTTCCCCTGCTCCTCAGGGGGCACACTCCTTATAGTCTTTGCCCTGCACTTCTTATCAGTGTCTGCAAAGCAATGTTTCTAGCCTTCCTCATTAGCCTACCTTGGCCAACCTTTGGTTCATGGGAAAATACTTTGTTGTCCTCTGAACTGCAATTTTCTTTCTTACAATGAGTGAAAGACAGAATGAGAGGAAGCACTGTCTGATTACACTTAACCTGCTGACACACAAGTTCCCACTGGATAAGAGACAGTGGACAACCCACCATCCTGGCCTCTCTATTCCTGGGAGCTGCAATCAATTATAAGAATTGGGACAGGAGGCAAGGGTTAAACAGGGTTTTCATCTAAGTATTCAAGTGCTCCTCCAGCCCTAACATAGCACAGGCATCTGGAGAACAAGTGACCAGCCACATACTTCCCATTCTTCCCTTCGTGTCAGGCTGAGTAAAGGTGATCTTCCTAAAGAGTGGCTTGCATGTTGCACACGCTGCCTGGGAGTACTTACCTGTGCCACAAGGGGACACTGTGTGCACTGGGGCTCAGCCCTCGGCCAGCCCACCATTCCTCAGCAAATCCTAGGGCCTTGCCTTTCCTTTCAGGGCTTTAAGACACAGTGACCATCAGTCTCATTTACTAAAGACATTTCTAAAGGGTGTCCTCCTTTCTTTTCTGAGCAGTAGTAAGGTCACTGGGATTCCTTAGAGAAATGGCACGGTGTTATTTTTGGACTGTAAGGGCTCTGAAGAATCCCAAGTCACCTGTATAGCCCAGCTATGTGACAAGGGCCTTCAGCTCTGAGCTGAGATGTTTTCCAGCTGTAAACTGGGGACCTTCCCACCCTGCACCCTGACTCATACAGTTTTAATAAGTGGGAACTACTTTCTGCTATGCTCCAAACCCAGTATTACATTTTGGTTAAATGGATTCATTTCAAGTTAAAGCATATTGTTTCTGGGGTATTATTCTCACCCTGCTTTCCCTCAGTCTCACTTGTAGAAGGTGCTTGTGGAGGGGAGGATGGGTTTTCTCTGGGATTACCTGCTGCTCCTGCTGTGAGGTCAATGGCAGCTTGGATGGCAGGACTGGACTTCATGTTCGCCCACTCCTATGATGGACTCTGTGGAAGGCAATTCCCTGGAGCTTATGATGGGCACCTCATATCCCTGGGTGGAGACAAGAGTTCACCATCAGCCGGCTTCTGCAGCCTCCTTCTCAGGGCCTGCTGCCTGGTTACTGCACCTGAATTTCTGGGAGCCGGGAAATTAGCTCAGGAAGCAGAACTAAGGTGTCTGTGGCTTAGTGATTGGCCTCCCTTTCACCCCGCCCACACCACCTCCCCACGAAAAGCTCACAGACCAAAAACCTTCCTTGAGTATTAATGTTTCCGCCACAGGTGGGGGGCACTCAAATCAGCCTTTCTGAAGCCCTTAGAAACAAATGCCAAATAACTGAGCCAACCACAGATGTCCCAAGTCACCTCTAACTAGTTTTTCAGAGGCCTAAGTTGAACTATCAGTCCATTAGGCTTAGTTCTGAATTCATATGGCAGCCTGTGGTGGGTCCCTAAGAGGAGGTCACAAAACAGCTGGTCTGGAAAGAAACAAGAGCTCTGCCCAATGACACATGCCTGGGTCTGAATGCCTGCTCTGCTCTCAGGGTGACCCTTTCGGCCCCTAAACCTGGAGGTCCCCATCCACACAAGGTGCACAGTAAAAGTATTATCAACACAGTGCAAAAGAAATCATAAACAGCCATGTGAAACAGATGTGATGGTCAAGTGTGACCATGCATCAGAGTTTTTAGAACACCTGCAAAATCACAGTACCAAACATCAGTTGTTGTCATCATAGTCCCCTCCAGACCTTCTCAACCATAATGTGCACAGGCATCTCGACCATAATGTGCATTGGGGACTTTGTTGAAATTGAAATTCTGATTGATAGGCCTCGAGTGGGACCAGAAATGCTGGCAGTCTTGATATGCTGAGAATGCCTGACCACCAACCATACTTTGAGAAGCAATACCTGGTCCATTGTGTCCCAGATTTGTTTGATAAGAACTATCTGGGGACTTGTTAAATATTCAAATAACTACACTTCTCTCCCGAAAATCCTGACTCAGTATATTCGGGCTGGAGCCTAGGAAGTTTGTAAAAACTACAGCCTACTCCTCTACTTTTAGATAAAAATCAACTACTGCTGAGGAATGGACTTAGAAAAAGGAAAGGTGGCTCATTAACATATAAGATTAAAGTAACCAACTCAGCAACCAATTCTGTATGATTTTCAAACTATGTAAGTGACTTATCTTTGAACAACAGGAAGAGTTTTTATTTCTCATTACACTGAAGATCTGTGTGATCTAGTCAGGCCACCTCTCAGAGGAGGGGATGGGCAGGCTGGATTGCTGAACACCTTTGTCATCCTAAATGTCATTGGGAAATAATTTTAGCCACGAAAGATTTTTTAACCAATTCATGCATGTTGCCAATGAACAGATACTATAAATTGTCATTTCTTTACAAAAACAAAAATAAAGCCAGCAACAACAGAAGTACAGTATTTAAAGCAACTAACTTTGAAGCACAGGACAATTTAATGTTATTGACAGGCTTGGAGAGGCAGTACCAATTACTAAGGCTAATAAGGTGGTGGCCAACCTGTATCTGGAGAAGGATATTAAGGTCCTACTCCTCTTTTCCAGATAGAAAACCGAGGCCAGAGGAAGACGAACTGTGGTCACCCATCAAGGAGTCACACAGACAGGGCACACCCAATGTGTTCATTCCTTTTGGTATGGACATTTTCTTACAACTATCTGCTGTGCAGTTCTTTCCTTCTAGGACATCGCTATGACTCCAACTCCTTGAGGTAAGCCAAACTTAAACACATCAAAACCTACAAATAACTACTTATAAAATTATTTGGATAGTAAACAATGAAACAGTGATACGAATTAGCAGTTTAACTGAAAGTGTGAGCAACTGATTCAAATTATGCATAGCTTTAGCTTGAATGAGACAAATGGATGGGGGGGGGGGGAGCAATACTGACCAGTGTGAGTTAAAAGTGATTAGTGGTCTTTGAGATCACCTGGATAAAAACAATCTTTTCAGCGTCTTATTACACCTCCCCCTACTCCCCACCCCCACCCCCGTTTAAAACGACTTCAGGAGACACCAGCGCTCAACAGCGCTCAGCATACATCTTAACTGTTCTCTAGGGAAATTAATGTTTCCTATAGGAGAATCCGTGAGGCTGCATTCTTCACCAGGGTTAACAGGCTGCTACGGGAAGGTTCTAGCTTCAGGTTAAAGGTGGCGTGGTAGGTAGCCACACTACAGGAGTTACTAGAGCTAGACCATAAGGGCACAGGGAGGCAAACCAGCCTTGCCACGAATTAGCAGCCAAGGGGCTCCTCCCCCAGGGCCTGGGGATCCTCGTCCGCAGCAGGGGCAGTTTAAGGAGGAATTCCAACTTCCTCTTCCCGGCTCTGAACGCTGGCTGACTGTAACCAGCAACCGGCAGGAGCCTTCCATTCATAAGTGCTTCCGCCCTCCCAGGGGCTCTGGCACAAACGCAAGGAGCGCGAAGGCCATATGACACGACGAGGGAGCTAGGGAAGGCAACAGTTCCCAGCAAATGATTACTGCGGGAAAAGAGGCCGCACAGCTGGAGAGTCTCTATCGAACCCCGGTACAGCTCGCGAACGAAGGTCACCCGCGGGTCCCTGGGCACGTGTTCGGCGCGCTGGCCGCTTCCCCTGCAGCTTCGGAAGGTCAGGACGCCCGGGAGCACAAGCCCGCCCACTTCCTCCCCCAACCCCGGCCCGATCCCTGCGGCCCGCGAGCGCCGGGTTGGGGCTGCGCTCACCGCCGCGCCAGCCCGCTGCGTCCTGCTCGGGTTCCGCCGACTGTTCTCGCCTCTTCTTCTGCGGCGGGAGCGGCTGCTTAACCGCCCCCCCGCCCCCCACGTGAGCCATGGGCCGCGGGCGGACTCTCCGCCCCGCCCCCGCACGGGACAGCCACGGGCGGGCGGCCCTCGGGTACTCGAGAGCGCCCCCGCGGCCGGGGTGGGCTACGCAGTCTGGGAAGCGGAAGTCGGCGCGTCTCCACGGAGCGCTCAGGCAGCTCAGGCCGTGGTACTGCCGGGAGCCGGAGGCGCTTTCCTTTGAGTTGCTTTCCTTCCCCTAGGTTACCCGAGGCCCTCTGTGAGGCTGACCGGAGTTGGACCTCAGGGGGCCTAAGGCAGGGATATGTAGGGTGTTAGGATGACTAAGAAAAGTCTTAAAGCTAGTTAACTTTGCTGGAAGTCGGGGCTTAAGATCTTAATTTTAAATCATAATTGAGTGTGAAAGTACTCGAAAGGAAGTGATGAAAAATAAATTTGCTTATTGCCATTAAAAAAAAAACAAACCACAGAACATTTTCAATTCCGCCTCCCTCAAGGTATTCCATCCCCATTGATGAAAACTAGTAACTCTGAGTCAGTCTCTCTGATCTTAAATTTAGGCTATTAGAAATCACTTAGGGAAGGGAGAAAGGGGAGGGGATGGGAGAGGAGGGAGGGGGGAGCTAAATATAAGGTGAAAGAGAAATCAGATTAGGTGGTGAATTTATTATACAACAAGTTGACAGTGCACTGTAGAATTGTATGTCTGAAAACTATGTAAGTCTTTCTAACAGATGTCACCCCAAAAGGTCCAACAATAAAAATGAATTTAAAAAAGAAATCACTATACATAATGCCAAGTGAGTTCTAGATTAATTGGAGGGAATCACTGCATAAATTATATAAATGTCAAACCACTATGCCATACAGCTGAAACTAACATAATATTTAATGTCAACCGTAGCTGAAAAATTTTTTAATTGAAAGTAAATAAAAGTACATTGAATTTATTAAAACACACACACACACACACACACACACACACACTGCTCAAGGAATTTGTTGTATACGAAGAGTAAAGCAATTTTTTCTAGGGCCATAACACACAGAGCTAACACCTACTCAGTGTCAAGGGTCTTGGTCTGTTCCTGGGAACTACTCAATGTAACTAACAGTAACATCCTTCCAACTACTTTGTTTATGCTTCATTTCTACACTCTGTTTTATTCCTTAAAACATCACATTGTTTTCTTTTATAACTTTCTTCCCTGCTTAGATATGTTAGGCAATTGCCAAAGTAATTGTGATTTTTGGCTCAAGCCACTGACCTAAATATTTTATGTGACTTGCGTGAGCACTTAACGTGGACCCACTACTCAATACACCTCTCTGAGTTTTTTGCTTGAAGATCTCACAGCTCCTGATAAATTGGAACACATATTAAAAACAGCTCAAAGACTGTCTGTCTTCACAGGATCGGCACTTAAGAACTCAAGCTTCTGGAACATAATGTAATTACAGAAACAAGCCAGGGAGTTTCAATAACTTGCCCAGAGTAACAGATAAAATAATTAGTGGGGGAGTCCCCTGGCGGTGTAGTGGCTAGGCTTTGGTGCTCTCATCGCCTCAGCCTGGGCTCGATTCCCAGCCAGGGAACTACCAAAAAAAAAAAAAAAAAAAAAAAAAAAAAAAAAAAAAAAAAAAAAAAAAAAAAAAAAAAAAAAAAAAAAAAAAAAAAGATTTAGTGGGAAGCAAATCCAGGAACAGAACCTGCGATTACAAATCCTAGAGGACTGAGGGAATTTCAGTATCACCCAGTCCTGTGGCTTTTGCAAACGGGAAAAAAGAGGTCCAAAGGAAAGGTAATTAAGGACAGATCCAGATCTCCTGTTACAGACTAAAAGGAGCTCGGGACTTGGAGCCAGGACACTTGCATTAAAATGTCTTTGTGACCTTTAATGAGTCCTTTAACCATTTTAAACCCCAGCTCTCACATGATTGCATCTCTGTGAACACCAACCACCTGCCCACCCCCACCCCCACCGCCGCTGCAGGAGCAATCCACCTGGAGCTACTGCAGATTGGCCCATCCACTCTGTGTCTCTTTAGCCTTTTTCTCTCCTCTCACAAGGACTGTTCCAAACTCTCATCACCCAAGCCTTCCACATTTCTTCTCTCCCCTACCTCTCCTTAACAACACTCAGCCAGTGTAAAGTAAGAAGCAAGCAGGAAACTTTGGTGCAAATACTTAACCCTTAATCTGTAAGGGTTACCTTTTTTGCACAGACTCTCGTTTGTTCTTCCTCTGCTTGTTTCTTTTGTATCCTCATAGCTGGCATGAATGATGCTAGTGAAGAAACTGAGGCTTAGATGGGTCAAGTCACTTGTCCAGTGTTGTACAGGTACTAAGGGACAATTTGGGACTGATCAAAGTTCTATTCAATTCTAGGTCTTGTTCAAATCTAGTTGTTCAACCAAGTTCATGTTCTTAACCACTACGCTATATAGTAATATCTTTGCAAAGGCTTCCTCTTAAAAGCAAAAAGTTTGCAGGAACCAGAAGTTCTTTCCCCTGGAATCAATCTCCCTCTATAATACTTTACAAAATCACCTAAACAACTTAAAATTCCTCACAGTAGTGACTCTGCTATATTTGTTTTAGAAATAGAGAAACAAATATACAGATGTCAGAAGTCTTAACATCTCATAGGCGCTCAGAGAACTGATTGGTTGGCATTGAATCATGAAAGTGTTCATGCAAAGGCTCTTCCAAGGGTAAGTTCTCAGGAATCTGACAGCCCCTTAAGAACAGAATTTTAGATTAACCATTGCTCTCAATGTGGGTAGGTCAACCAAATAGTATTTCAACCTGGGTTCAAAAGAGCAGATAAGTCAATGCACTGACCTCTTTCTTTGTCCCAGGTTTCTGTTTGCTGCACTTGGGATACACAAAACAGCAGTATCAGTACAGCTGGCTCTGTGACAAAGCAGCAGATGTGACATGGGTCAGAGGTAAGGGAACACACAGAATGGCTACATGGAAAGGAAGTCTTTTCTTTCAACAGAATTTCATAATACCCTGGTTAATGATAATAAAAGGAGAAATAATGTCACCACTTGAAGGACTTTGGCCCTGTTACCATGTTGGCTTGTTTTAACAAAGTATTAATTGGAATTGCAAATAATTTACAAACATAAATCATCTCTGATTCAAGAGTACTTTTAATTAATGGGACTGAAGGAAAAGATGCTTTGATTACCCAATTTCAACTCATGGAATATTCATCACTGCTGATGTAACTTTCATAGAAAATTCCCTCACATCTTTTTTGAAATCAGGTAGAATTTGTATTGGAAATAAACACAGATTTGATTTCTCTCTATCTATGAGGAATAAGGGGTAATTTTTATCCCATGAAAGAGCTGGTACGACAATATTTTAAAGGGAGGCAATTTCTGTTTTCCAGTTTTATTGAGAAATAATTAACATATATCACTGTATAAGTTTAAGGCATACAGCATGATGGTCTTATTTTTATATATTGTGAAATGATTTCCACAGTAGGTTCAGCTAACATCCATCTTTTCACATATATGCAATAAAAAGAAAAGACAAAAAATCTCCTTGTGATGAGAAGTCTTAACAATTTTCCTATATATTATGTAGCAGTGTTAGCTTAGCCATATGTTGTACATTACATTCCTAATGTTTATTTTACAGCTGGAAGTTTCTACCTTTTACCCACCTTCTTTTATTTGTCTTTTCATTGGTAGTGTTTTAATAGCTGAAATGCATATTTAATTAGCCTTGGCTTTGAATTTGTATAATGTATGTTTTTTTAAAAGATGTAATTTATAATACCAAAAATTTAGGAAGTGTGTGCATAAATTTTAAAATTTAATGGATCTTTAATAAGAGAAAATAACTGTTTCACAGTTTAAGAAATAATTTTCTGACCTGGGCAGGTTCACCCCTCCTTAGGCAACCTGGTGGCTCCCCGCTCCCGGGAGGTCACCATATGGATGCCGAACTTAGTGCGGACACCCGATCGGCATAGCGCACTACAGCCCAGAACTCCTGAGCTCAAGCGATCCTCCTGCCTCAGCCTCCCGAGTAGCTGGGACTACAGGCGCGCGCCACCGCGCCCGGCAAGAAATAATTTTCTTAAATCATCTGCTATAGAACATATTTGGCGGCAAGTAACAGAATACCCAAATATCGGTATATTTATTTTTAATATAAAAAAAATCTAGAAGTATAAAGTTCCAGGGTTGTTTAATTTAACAGTTCAAAAGTATCTGGGTCAGTGTCTTTGTGAATCTCTTGGCTTTTCCCTCATGATCACAAAGTGGCTGCTGCAACTCTATCACATTCTCACATTCATTATCCAAAGACAGGAAGAAAACATTATCTCTTATCTCCTTTTTATCAGAGAAAAAAATCTTTCCCAGAAGTCCTCTGTCAAAGTGCCCCTTGTATTTCTCCTTTTAGTATCATTAACCAGGGCATTACGAAATTCTGTTGAAATAGAAAGATTCCCCTTTTCATGTAGCCATTCTCTCTCCTTCCCTTTGAACTGGTCCACAACTGAGTCTCATGCTCCCCAAACATAAGCATGGAGAAGAGAATGGAGCTGCCATAACTGGTTTGGAACAGGGGTCAGCAAACATCTGAAAAGGGTCAGCTAGTAAATAATTTAGGCTTTGCCAACCATGCAGTCTGTCTCACCTACTTATCCCCGCTACTGAAAACAAAAGCCGCCACAGACATTGTAACAGTTAAGTGCAGTTGTGTTCTACTAAAACTTTACGGACACTGAAATTTGAATTTCCAATGAATTACCTGTCACAAAGTATTATTCTTTAAAAAATTTTTTCAGTCATTTGAAACTATAAAAAACTGTTTTTGTATTGCTCACAGCCTTACAAAAAAGGTGGCAGGAAGGCAATGGTTTGTCCAGCTTGGTTCAGACCAATAATGACATATCCCCTTGGGACTGCGGGAGAGGCCCACCTTCCATGAGACATCACCACTGCAGACCTGGTAGGACAGTGGGGTGGGAAGCAGGGTTCTGTTACTTAATCAAGAATGTCGCCTACAGCACATTAAGGATATGGGAGAATGCTTCGAGATACAGTCACTTTCAAATAGCAGATTGCAAGTTAATATGGACTGATGATCCCAACCAGTTCTGCCTGTTTAAATCCCTGCTATTGACCAAGACCTATATTAGCCATGGCCTTCTCAATGCCTTTTCCTGATCTCTGGTGGTTTTCAGCAAATCAGATCACTGCTTCCTATCAATAATGAACTTTCATTTAGCACCAATCATGTGCTAGGCTCTGTAAACCCAAGCTAAGTGCTGGAAATACAGAAACGAAAGAGGTCGTGGGTAATCTCAAAGAAACCACAGTGCGAGTAGAGGAGAAAGAAACAAATGTAATTTGGGAAGGGCATGTGGCAAGAGGGGTATGGTAGTTAGTGTAACATCCTAGAGAAAGTTGTGAAGAGAAGACAGAAAAGAGGGTTTCAGGGGAGGCCCCGAAGAACCCCCCATATCAGGATGGGTTATGAAAATCACGTGGCCCTTTTTAAAGAGAATAAAAGCTGTTACTGTACAACTCGGGGCTCTTAGTTGCTGATGGAGCACAAAAAGGGTAGATTAAAGAATATTGGGTGACACTCAATGATTGCAAAACAGGGAAATGGGGCACCCTGAAGGATTTCTTGAAACAAGCCCCCAAGCCCGCTGCAGAACAAATCCACTGTGGGAATCACTGCTACAACTCCTGCAGAGCTCTAGATGGTACAGGCCACACCGCTGTCCCTTTTGTGCCAGGACCTCAGCCCCGTAGCTACTGCTCTTCCAAAGCTGGGCACGTTCTTACCAGCTTTGACTGATAAGTCACTTCCACTCCATGCCCACTGCCTGGTAGTGCTTATTTTCAGACTGCTATCTCATGTAAATGCAAGCCGATGGATGGAGCCTGGGTTCCCTGCATGCACCCTGCTCTGCAAAGGGGGCTGGAATTTCTGTTTTGGAGAGATAGGACTCACTTGTTAGGAACTTCCCTGACCACAGGCAGGGTTTTTAAATAGTGGGAAGCTGCCAGAAAACATGACACAGACCTCTGCACACAGAACAAGCATTCCTGTCCCAGGAAATGGCAGGTGCAAAGGCCCAGAGGTATAAAGCAGGGCAGCATATTTGAGAAATGATGCAGTCTGGATCGCTGAAGCATAAGGCAGGGACTGCTGAGAGAGGAGACTTGAGGGGAGGAGCCACTGACAGAGCTCTCAAGGTCCTATACTGAATGTACTCAGTGTCCCCTGCTGAGGTGCTTGGGGCTGTGACTTACTCTTTGCCCGGCCTGGAGCTTTGTCTATGGTGGATTTTAGGTGCTATCTGTTGAAATGAATCTTTGGATAAATCTGTGGGGTTGCATCACATTGTAGAATTTATCAGGATAAAAGTTGCAGGGGTGTGTGTGTGTGTGTGTGTGTGTGTGTGTGTGTGTGTGTTCCTACCACTGGACACATCTACAATGGATACTTTTCTACAGGTTAATTTTCTTTAAACATAGAAAGTATTCAGTTACTCGTAGAGCCACATCCACATTCATTAATAATACTTTCATTTCTATGTAAGATCAAACTGTTCTGAAATTGAAAATAAAATGTAGATTGAGAAATAGAATGAACAATAATCTGTCTCATAGTAAAACAAATGAGAAACATTACAAACTTGAACATGTTTTACACTTATCAAATTAATACAGTCAGCTATGTCCCCAAGCCTATGTCTCCAGTGATGCAGTTACTGTCCAGGCAGCGTTTCACACAAGGAGAGGGTCTTAGAAGAGCATGGTGTGACTTGGGACAGCTGCAGCACAGGGATCTCATGTTCACAGAGAGATTCTGAAGGTAGGGAGGCTTGGCCAGCTAGTTTAAAGGGACAGTGGCTTGGGGAAGCACAGCAGGGCTCTCAGTGGGTTCCCATGGCTCCACATAAAGGACTATATCCACTACAGAAAGGGGAAGACCTCTGGGGCTGCCCAGGAGCCAAAGGAGATGCTACTGCATCAATAGGATGTTGGAGATGGTCTAATGACAGCAGAAAGGAAGCATGGCTGACCTCATCTGAGGGGGTGCTTCTCCATGGAGGGGGCCGAGGCAAACCTGCACACTATCCCCTAGGAAACCCCACACCTTTGTCTCTGAGGAGCAATCCCCCTGCAGTCAACCAGCTTCAGATGGACACAGAGCAAGGCCAATTCAAAAGGCAAGCCTTTTTCATATGAAAAAGTGCTCATCCTCATTAGCTATCAGGGAAATGCAAATCAAAACCACAATGAGATACCACCTCACACCTGTGAGAATGGCTGTTATCAACAAGACAAGGAATAACAAGTGCTGGAGAGGATGTGGAGAAAAAGGAACTCTGGTACACTGCTGGTGGGAGTGCAAACTGGTACAACCACTGTGGAAGGCA
>PVJL010012666.1:0-36072 GCA_004026885.1 Lyroderma lyra | reverse complement strand
TAGATACTCTGCTGGACATTGTCACTTAGTTTGAGGGCTGAATGGGTCTGCCAGAGAACCATGGCATTAGGCAGATGCCCCCCAGGTGAGGGGAGATTATGGGCCAGTGAGGGGCAGGGACGGAGAATCACAGCAGTGTGTGGGCTCCCTGTGGGCAGGCTGGTCCCCAAGGGGGAGATGGCAGAGGGAAACGGAGCACACCCAGTCATTCTTCCAAACGTAACCATGAGAGAAATCCCCTACTCCCCGGAGGCTGGGAGTGTGAAATGAGGGAGAGAGGCCTGGGGTGTAGAGGCTACACTAACTCAGCTCCCTCCGCGGTAGGAAAGACCTGATGTCAGCAAGTAATGTTCTCCGTGATCAGTGCCGTTGTATCAAGCGCTGTGCTAGACCCCCTTGTCTAAGTTAGATTGTTCAGTCCTCACAAAAGCAGAGGTAGGTATCATTCCCATTTTATAGAAGAGAAGCCAAGATTCATAATGGTCACTTATCCAAAGCTGCTAATCGAGGAAGAGGTAGAGTTGGGATTCAATTGCATTATTGATCATTATTGTTTAGATTTGTTTCGGTGTTTATGATGTGGTAGGCCTTAGGATATGCACATGAACACATCTAATCCCCACACCACCCCTATAAGGTAGGTATTGTTTTTTATTCCATTTTGTAGATGAGGTCATTTAGGCGACGGTCACCAGCTCAAGGCTGAGATTCAACCAGGGTCTGTCCTCCCAAGTCTTGCTTTGCCTCCAGCCTCTCAGATCATTCCTGCCTCAGGTAAAACGTGCCAGCAAATAGACAAACCACCTGGAACCACAGCACGTATTCCATTCTTTAAGGTGAAAGGCTCAGTTCTACAATGGAGATTAAATCTCCAGGATCTGGTGTGTGTGTGTGTGTGTGTGTGTGTGTGTGTGTGTATGTATACGAGGGCTATCCGGAAAAAATCCAGCCATAAATTCCTCTATTTTTCATATTAAAGGGCTGAATACTTCCCAGACAGCCCTCGTGTGTGTGCGTGTGTGTGTGTGTGCGTGTGTGCGCGGGTGTGCTTGTGTGCTTGTGTGCGTATGCGCGTGCGTGTGTGTGCGTGCGTGCATGTGCGTGCGTGCGTGTGCGTGCGCGCGTGTGCGTGTGCGTCTGCGTGTGTGTGTGTGTGTGTGTGTGTGTGTGTGTAGATCTTTAAAGAGGACATGAAGTTATTGCAAGGGTCAGCCTCCTGTTACCCTCCTTGGCCTGCACGTTCGCCGGTGCTCCAGGAAGTGCCGCGGTCCTGAGGCAGGCTGTCCGTTGGCGGGGCTGTCCGTTGGCGGGGCCCTTTGTTGGCGGGGAGCTCGCATCATTCCTGCTGAGGAGCTCTGAGCAGAAAGCCAGCAGCCTTGGCCTCCGGCCTCAGCTGTCCCTCACTTGCAGGGAGACTTGGGGAGTTAGCTCAGGTATGTGAAGCCCTTACCTCAGTGCCACACACAAAGGGGACACTCAGGAAGCAGCCATTCCTGTTGTTCCCTGGGCATCCCTTTCCCCATGTGGAAAATTAAGACATTCTACTGGAATTAGCTGTTTTCAAACTGTGGTCCAAGAGCTTCACGGATGTCAGTCTGAATTCATACTGCGTTTGGGTTGAGATAAGGGAGAGAAAGCAGACAGATTCCAGAGCAGCCAGCTTTTTATCCATTGTACATGCAAGCTTTCTCATGAGACTTTCTCTAAATGTGTATATATTTTTTAATTCATTTTTATTGTTAGACTTATTGGGGTGACATCTGTTAGCAAGGATTACAATGTGTATATTTTTTAGTCTAAAATAATTTTGAAAACCATTGTGCTCAATATTCTCTGAGGTCCCGTGCAGGTAGACAGGCCATGATTCCTGGTCTGATTTTTGTGACTTGAAATTCATTTACTGGGGCATCAAACAAATATTTATTGAGTGTCATCATGTCATTTACTAAGTGACATGCCCTGATTGCTGTTTTACAATGTTCACTTCGGCTACTGTAGGTGTAAAAGACTGTAAGAGTATGTACGTGACAGAAACCCCAATATGCACTCAATCTTTTCTCTATAGCAACAGAGCCTGGATTTTTTGCTGGACACCTTGTTATGCAGAACAAAGCCTATATTACCCAGTCTCTCAGGTTAACTAGGTGTGGCTATTTGACTCAATTCTGACCAATGAGTATAAGTGGAATAGTGGGTACAGTTTGTGAGCCATGCAGTTAAAAAAAAAGGGCGTGCCATCCCCTCATCCATTTCTTGATCCCAAATAAACAATGCCGACACAGTAGTGAGCAATGCTGGGTCATGTAAACAAAGGAAATACCCTAGGGAGGGTGGGGCCACAGAATTAAAGAGCTTGACACTATAGGCCTATCACACAAGTCCTGAACTGCATCACCCAGATTGCTACATGAGTGAAAACCAAACCCTGTCTTATTTAAGCTACTATTTAGGTCTCTGCTAGAGTAAATGAACATGTCCATATATGTATACACATACATACATACATACATATATACTTGTATATACACTAATTACTGCAGTGGGCAAGAGTGGGAGCAGAGAGACCAGTTAGAAGCTTTTGAAACAGTCCATGCAAAGATGATGGTGGTTTGGAGGTGACGAAATATTGTAAAGATACAGGTGGTGAAACTTGCTAATGAAGTGTATGTGAGATATGAAAAAAGGAGTAGTAGAGTCATGGATGATTCCACGATTCTGAAGAATGTGTTGCTAGATGGCGATTAGGAATGTGTTGCTAGATGGTGAGCATGCATGGTTGGAAATCAGTTCATTACTGACATGTTAAGTCTGAAATGCCAAGTAGATGTCCAATGTTAATTAAGTATTTGGATTTGGGCACCAAGACTTCAGAAGAGAGGGAATTGACTTAAGTATAAAAACAGGGGAGTTCCCTGGTGGTATAGTGGCTTAAGGCTTCGGCGCTGGTGCTGTCAGTGCTGCGGCCTGGGTTCGATTCCCAGCCAGGCAACTACCCACATATGAAAAAGCAAAAATAAAATAAAAAATAAAATAAAATAAAAACAAAAAAATAAAAACAGACCTTTTGGGTAAACATGTAGGGAACAAAATAGAATTCCACAGTGAAAATCTAATCAAGCTATTGCTTTGTCATTTTCCATAATTGCAACATGGCTATTAATTAACTTGCTCTGCAGACTACTTGGTACTAGGAAACCCATAAGACAAACAACCACTTTGCGCACCTTTGAAAACTTATCCTCACATCTGAGCACCTCAGAGTTCCCAAGACACATAATTACCTTCTGAAAAAGCTTTCTAAGGTGAATGGCATTTGGGAAAGTTGGGAAGTTGAGGAACTGGATTTTCAATCCAAAAGACTTAGTGGAAAGAGTGGGAAGAAGACCCGGCTTGGAGTTCTGGACTCTACATAGGGACCCGATGAAATGGAACAAATCATTTAGTATCCATACATTCATCCCTACAAACATTCATACATACACACATTATCTGAATAGATTATCTCCATTGTCATTTCCTTTCTCTTGAATCGCCCACATCCTTACACCATGTGATTGGGCTGTGATGCTTACTGCCCCAGTAAGATAAGAGAGGAAACCACCTGGAACATAAAAGCCTATAGATTACAAAAGAAAGAAGAAATAAAGGGATATCTGTCTAGACAAAAATGGGTAGTAGGAAGCTCTTCTGGCATCAGAGTTTGGCTCAGTGGACACAGAGGGCTGACTCTTTGCAGCAAGAGCTGTTTTGTGAGAGGTTTGGGGGCAACTGTGTATGCAGAATAGTTTGCTCCTTGCTTCTAAGGGTCCAGCTCTGGGAAATTGCAAGTCCCAGGTTCAGCGTGTTACCATGTCCAATGCAGCATAAATACATAAGCAATAATAGCCAAGGCAGGATCTAAGGGCAAAGTCATAGAGGCTGTACACTAACTTGGGGTGGATAGAGAAACAGAGCATCCCTGCAAGCCCCAGGGTTGGGGTCATGAGCTAGAAGCCACAGACAGCAGGGACCTTACAACTAGAGCTGTGGTCCCAACCTTTTCCCACTGCATACCCTTTTTAAACCCATTTCTATAAATTGTACCCCTTGTTTTTAAAACAGCTGGTTTAAAATACTGACACTTTTGTTCGGTGCCTATCTTAATGGAAAATAGTGGAAATGAAATATTAAGTTAGGTAAGTAAAATTACTACACTAAAAGTACAAATCACAGATTTAATTTTACATATTCGTAACAGTTAAATATTGATAGTGATGACCAAGTGTTTAGCAAACTTTTAATTTATGATTAATGATAATATTTATTTGCTTTACCTGAAAAGTCTGTAATGATTGTTATGCAGATCACTAGGTGATTGAAACATTGTTAGTGAGATCATTGAACTTGCATTGATGCACTTAGTTTTCTAAAATCAGGCTCAAAAGATCCAAGATACAGTTTTAAGTATGATGCTCTACAAACACATTTGAGGCAGAGGGAACAGCAAGTGCAAAAGCTCAAAGTTTGGAGTTTTCTTGACAAGTTCAAGGAACAAATAGGAGGTCAAAGTGGCTGGAGAAAGGAAGAGGGGTAGGAAATTAGGTTGTAAAAATATCCAGGGCCAGTTCAGACAGAGCCTTACAGGCCATGATTAAGAGTCTAAATTTTGTTTGAAAATGACAAAAAGCCTTTGAGGTTTCACAGCATGAGACAGTAAGGAGTACTGGGAGACTCACAAATATTTCAAATATGATTGGGCGATAAAATGCACACTAGAGATGATAAAGGAGCAAGCCAGACAGGTAGGTAAGCTAGAAGCTGAACACAAAAGGCCTGGCCAAAGAAGAGCTTTACTTAGCCAAGACAGTTGGGATTTATATTGAGTGCAGTGGAAGCATTGCAGTGACATGATCAGATTAAGGTTTTAGAAAAGTGATTTGTGGGTATTTTGAAGGACAGATGAGAAGAACAGGGGAGTAGTATAAGAGAGAGGGAGCAAGACTAAAGCACGGAAAATCAATCAAGAAGGGAATAATCATCCAGGTGAGAGCTGATGACTGGGGAGGTGCAACCAAACTGGGATGAAGAAGGTGCAGAAGTGCCTCAAAAGACAGCGAGGCAGAACGGAAGCTGGACTGGATTCCACAGGTGAGGGAGAAGCAGGAGACTGGTTCTCTGCTCCCCTCGACATCATCCCACCCATTTTCCCATGGACTTAAGCATCATCTTTCAGATTGCAACTCCCAAACTTCAGCCCAGTTCTCCAGCCCAAATCTCACCTCTGAGTTCTCATCCCCAGTTGCCTCCTGGGCTTCTCTGTTGCCCCACAGATCATCTCTGTGTTCAGACAAAAGTCTTGGTTGATGTCCAACTCCCACTCCCATCAATCTTCCTGGCCTCAGGGATAGGACCACCCATCCAATGGTTACCTAGGAGACAGACTTGACTCCTCCTTTCCTCTGCATGAGCACTCCAATTGCAAGTCCTAACAATTAAAAGTGTATTTTGATTTTTTCTCATTTATTTTTATTTTTAATTACATTTGACATACAATATTATATTGGTTTCAGGTACACAGCACAGAGATGAGACTTTGAATCTGTTCACATCTTAATAGATCCATTGCTATTACCTTAGCTATAGTCACTGTCATTTCTTGCTCAAACCAGAAGTCCAAGAAGGGAATGCAGAAGATAAACAATCAAGAACCAGAAAATGTCAGAACTTTTACTTTTATTGTAGCATATCCTTTGTAATTTATTTTTGTGTTTATTTCACAAATCAGTCCTTCGGTTGAAGAGGGAAAGTTCTTTATTGAAGAATCTTAGCTAATAAGTGCAAAAGGAAAGGTAGTATTAGAGAATCACCATTTTCCATCTTCCCAATGAAATAACTGATCTAGTCAACAAACATCAATGGCTGCAAAAAAATCATTAAGTGAACAATTGATGGGAAACTTCATAACTGATCAATAAGGCTGAAATGCCTGAACCCACAGATCAAGCTTAACACAGTAAAAGTTGGACAACCAGACATTATGTGGTCCCTAATGAGATGCTATAGGAAGTATACAGCAGCCACCTATGGCCTTCTCTCTCCCACACTCGGCCAAAAACACCTCGAAGCTGAATCTCGGCAAGCCTCTAAGTCTACCTGCCATTTGACTGGAAATATGAGGGATGACATCACAAAGACATGATCAACCAAAGCCAGAATGTAGGACAAT
This sequence comes from Lyroderma lyra, assembly GCA_004026885.1. NCBI lineage: Eukaryota > Metazoa > Chordata > Mammalia > Chiroptera > Megadermatidae > Lyroderma > Lyroderma lyra. The sequence continues at coordinate 29,867 of PVJL010012666.1, read as the reverse complement.
TCTACAAGACAAATGACCCAGTGTGTGTGTTAGTGTCCCAGCAGGAAACAGATGGTATCTTCAAATTAGGTAATTTGAGGCAAGCTTAATGAAAGGACTATTTACAAGGATTTTAGCAGGATGGAGGGAAACTAGGAGAGAACAAGGGATAGCACAGAACTCCAGAGCTAATTACAACTCCAGAGACACTGCCACTTTAGTAATAAAGGGACATGGGGAGGGAGCAGTTACGTAACAGGTGTCCATGGAGAGAAAGAGAAAGGAAGGGAGGAGGGGGAAAGGGAGAGAGATGACAGAGAGAACAAGCTATGGGGAGAGGGCTTCATGGTGAGAGCTGACGTTCAGGAGAAGGACACAGCATTGTAGCCAAGAGCTAGTGCACATGGATGGTCAGAATTGTGGTCACACTCCATTTGGAAGAAAATAGAAGAGAGTAAGGAAGATTTAATGTGTACAAAAATAAATTTAAGAAACTCTCCTTTTAACTGCCAGTATTTCACATGCATCTGGGCATTGCTGTATGAGGTGTATTTTAAATCCAGGACTGACTAGCATATTAGAGGTCAGTTGGTAGTGTGCATCCACTCCAGTCCCTCAATCTGTTCTCCACTTCTAGGCAATGTCTTTGGAAACTATTCTTGGGGTTAAATGCTTGAAACCCTTCAGATGGTTTTCAATAAAGATTTTTCAGCCTAATTTATAAGGCTCTCCACGATCCAGCACTTCCTGGCCCCTCCAGTCCTTCCTCTTTGAATGGCTCTAGCCTGGTCACTTACACAACCTTGGAATGCTACCTGCTTTCTTCCTAGTAGACAGTCACATATGTGGTTCCCATGCTCTGTAGGTTGTTTAGGGCTCAGTTGCAGGGATCACAATCTAATTAAATTAAGCAGAAGGGGATTTATCACAGCACACTAAATGGTTTCAGAAGCAATGGCGTGCCTGGAAAATAAGATTCTAAGACCAACCTCGAGGGCCATGGCAGCTCTGGCCACCAGAGGAACTTCTGCTGCTTCTGCCGAGGGAGCTGGGAGATACTAAACCACCCAAATTGGTGAACAGCCATGAGCTACAAGCTAACATGACCAGGAAGCCACCAATAGCAAGAGGTACCTCAGGAAAGCCAGACCACCTGTTTACTTGTGACCAGAAGCCTCACAAGCTGAAAAGTGAGGCCACTATGTCATGTCCATCTTCCAAATCCTGCATGACTGCATCTGACTGATGGAACCTGCCCGTATCCAGAACTCGCACTAAACTGGGAAGTTCTGGCTGTTAGCTTCCCAGTGCATGTGCACTAGGATGTTGGCGTAGACGCTGAGCACTAATGAACCACATCTGCCATAGCCTGCAACACTCTGTTCTCCCTCTCCTGGCCCAGTATTTCTCATCCTCCAGGGCTTGCTGAAGAAGGCATTCCCCGACCTCCACTCTCTTTAGATGTCTGATCTTATCCCTACTCCTTGCTGACATGCCCGTATCCCTCTGTGACTTTCCATTACAAATTATACGTTCACCGTACTCCTACCCCAAGGACTTGTGTGTCTTTCCTGCTAATCTCTATGATAGCAGAGACTCTATCTTCTTCACTGTTACATCCTCAATAGCTTGCCCAATGCATGGCACATTATAATCTCTTGATATGAAATGAATGGATGTACTGAATGAATAAATGAATGCACAGAGAAGAGGAGGGGGCCAACTTGTGGAACAGCCTGTAACAAAGCAAGAACAGACATCAATTGGAGGAAAGGTCCTCTGACATAACTATCAATAGTGATTGTAGGTATGTAAGATGTTGAGGGTCCATTGTGCCTCATTCTTCCTTGATCTAGTGATTGATCCATTCACCCCCAAATCCACCCCACCCATGAGTCCTCCTTCGTTACTAACAAATCTGTGAAACTCTTCATTTTTTTCTTTCGGTGTTGTTATTTTCTTTGTTACTACTTCCTTGGTTTAGAAGAGTCATTAAGAGAACTCTCGAGTCAGACTTTCTCAGTTTAAATTCCAATTCCACCACTTGCTGCTTGTGACTTAGGAAAATGAACCTAATTTTTCCCTATCTCAGCTGCTACCGTGTAAAATGGAGATTAAAATATCTCTAAGCACATGGAATTGCTATGGGAATTAAATGAGGTAATCCATATAGCATTTAAAACAATGCTTGACATATTGTAATTCCTCAATGATATTCATTATCCCTCCTATAATTATTGTTATTAATATTCATTTGTAGCACTCTTTTACTATTTAGAGGCATTGCTTTCATGGATTGTACATTATTAGTTAAATTTATGGTTGAAATGACAACTGGATCAAAACTATTTCTCTCCCATTCTCCATTGTAGAGCTTTAAATACAGCACATGAGCATACATACACTGATCTCAGAAAGAAGTGAAACTGAAGACATTCAATTTACTGGCCAAATCTCCATATTTCAGAGAAAAGAACGATAGCATTAATGAGATTGCCTTGGGCAGCTAGCAACAAATCACGCACAAACGGTCTTCAGCGAGAAGCAAACCAATTAGTTCACATAGCAGATGTCCAACAGTAGGGTGGGCCTCAGGGTTGGTTGATTCAGAGACTTGATGATGCCATGTCGTTCCTAGGTTCTTTCAATCTCTCCCCTCTGTCCTCCACAGCATTAGCCTCATCCTAAGTCTGGTTCCCCTTGTGCTCACATGGTGACTGCCAAGCGCAATCGAGACACATGTTTTCTTTCCCATCTAGTAAGGGAGAAAAAAGAGGCTAGATGCCCATGAAAGATTCTTTACTGGTGTCTCTAGAAGCCTCTCCTCTCCATACCTACCTGGACATAATGTGAGCATGGTTTGCTTAGACCCCTCCATCAGTTGGGGTGGAACGAATTTTGGAGATTAGTCACTAGGGACTCTGGAGGGATCAGATGAAGATTTCAGGCGATGCCAGGGCTTATTACTATTATGTTCCTTGAGTGCCACAAATGGGGCTGTTCTGTTTATCTATTTCTATACAACAAATGATCCCAAACTTAGTAGCTTGAAGATAGAATCATTTAATTATAGCCTCATAATTTGTGGGTCATGAATTCAGGCAGGGTTCAGCTGGGAGATAGAAGTACTTCAACTTCACATGGCTTTGATTGGGGTCTCTCAATGGTTCTCAGCTGGCAGCTAGGCTGGTCTGAGGGTCCCAGGATGTCGTCTCTTACATGATTGGTGCAATGGGGACAGCTGGGGGATGGGCTCAGCCAGGTGCGTCTCCCTCTTTGTGCAGTCTCAGGGCCTCTCTGTGTAGTCCCTCCAACAGAGGAACTGGACCTCTCACATGGTGGCTCAGTTTCCTACTCAGCTGTAAGTGACAGAGAAATTGTAAAATAAAGATGATTACAAACGATGTAAGAGGTTATTTTCAGTACATGTAATAAACAAAGAAATGGGCATGCAATTTTTAATATAGATACTTTGTTTTTCTCCATGTCCACAAAACAGATGTGTCTGTTTTTAAAATATCAATTTGAAGAGGTGCTGCTTTGTCACCGACTGGGGTGTCTGTGTCACTAGCTAACGCTGCATGCTGTGAACTGTGGGGCTGTTCTTCCTTTTCATCATCAACCCTGCTTGGTCTCGGGCACCATCATATCTCCCCCATGGTGTCCCAGTAGCCTCCATTTTGACCTTCCTGTCACCTGTCTCACCCCCTCCACTCATTCTCCGTATCATTTTTCAAGTGTGATTTTTCTGAAACACAAATCTGCCTAAAGTCAATCTTAGGTTTTCTTTCAACAACCAGATAAAATTCAAACTCTTCCGAGTGGCTTCCAAGTTTGTACTATCCTAGGTCCAATCTCCCAGTTACCACTGCAATGTAAGCTCCAGGAGGGCAAGGATCTCATCTCTCTTGTTCACTGCTTCGTCTTTAGCACTGAGACCAGGACTGGCACATAGTGGGTGCTTAATAAGTATTGGAAGGAAAGGGAAAAGGAAGGGACAAGAGAGGGAAGGGAGAAAAGAAGGGAGCTCCTACCGCACCCTGCACTTCACTTATCACAATGTTCATTTCTAGTTCAATGTCCTGCTTCCTCACTAGGTGGTAAGGCCCACGGGAGTATTAAACATACCATAGGCACGACTGCTCGCACAGTGAATTAATTAATAATGTGATAAGTGCTTAGAATACGTACACAGAAGGGTGAAAGGCTGAAGGACATGCCCATGGTTGTCTGGAGTTTGGGAGCAGGAATGGAAAGGGGGCTCTGCCCTGGGGCCCAGGCTCACGGGAATCTGGGCGACTTGGTCCCTTCTAGGCCCATGGCTCTGGAAGTGGAGTCCTTTGCTCAGTCTCGATATCCCTTTTGTGTAATCAGTTTTCTTATTTGACACAGGTAGCCAATCCTGCCAGTTTTTTTCCAAGAGAGGACGTCTTTTGAAATGATATGTGGACTGCCTTGTCTCAGCCTCCTGGAATGTGACCTCATTCCTTCCCCAGGTCGGTCCCCTCATTAAACAGCCTGCCCAGTCCTGCTCCATCAGGCAGCCTGCCAGGCGTGCCCTTGGCATAGGAGTCCCAGTTCAGGGCCCAAGACAGCCTTTATCGTTTAAGAGCATGGACTTCAGAGTCACATACACCAGGGGTTGCATTCTGAATCCATCACTTACTTGCTGTGTGATCTTGGGCAAGTTACTTTCCCGTCTGAGCCTTGATTTCATCATCTGTAAAGTGGAGCTAATAATTGTGCCTAATTCATAGCATATTTGTGAGGATTAGATTAGATAACCCATGAGCCTGCACCACAGAGAGCACAGTAAATGTTGAGTATTATTTTTCTACTCAAGGACTTCTCCTGCCCTTTGGCAAGTCATGAATGTCTCTGGAATGAAGCAAGGGTGAAAGGAGGTGGGTGGGGAGGTGAATTAGCATGTATTGAGCACCTATGATGGATCAGGCACCGTGTTGGCATGTCTGCGAGAGTTATCTCTCCCAAAATGCACGACCACCCCATGCTGTCATGTGTAACATTAGCCCCATTTTCCAGTGGAAGGAATGCAGATGGTAGAGTAGACGAACCTGGGTTGAAATCCAGGCTGTGACACTCACTGGCCCTGTGAGTCCAGGCAAGGCCCTACCCATCCCTAAGCCTGAGTTCCCACCAGTTATGGCCATTCTCGTCAGATAGGTTTGCTGTGCGGATCGCCTGAGCTAACACTATGAAAGAATTTAGCCAGATGATGCTCAGTAAATGTGAGTTCCTTCAATCCCAAGGGGACCCCTCGTTTAGAGCAGGGCTTGAATGGAGAGAGGGAGAACATGGAGACAGTGCTGGGAAGAGGCACCCCAGGACTTCAGGAAGGGATATAACTTCTCTTAATCCCTGGAGAAGGGGGCTGCTATAAACACCATGAGTGGACCTACTCATTGGGCTGGCAAAAAGACTCAGATGGTTGGTCGCCTTCATCCCTGACCTTTCTGGCCTTAGGACATGGGAAGAGATGGTAACACAGCAGGAAAGAGTTCAAACAGCAGTTCTCAAGGTCAGCACACCTGGGTTGAGCTCTGGCTCTGCCCCTTAACAGCCATGTGATTTTGACAAAGCCTCCTAATCTCTCTGAGCCGCAATTCATCTAAAATGGGATAACATCCCGTGTGCTGGTTATCTATTGTTGCATGACAAACCAACCCAAAACATAATGGCTTACAACAACATTACCTCTCCAGGTTGTGTGCTGACTGGGTTCAGCTGGATGGCTCCAGCTGGGGTGTCATACAGTGGCAGTTAGGTGGGACTGGGTGTCCAAAGTGTCTTTTTCACTCCCATATCCAGCGCCCGGGCTGAGTGGGCTGGAACATTTGGGGGCTGGTTGGGTATCTCTGTCACCATGTGGCCTCTCCACATGCCTAGCTGGGACTTCTTCAGAGCATGGTGGTCTTAGGGTAGTCAGGCTTCTCACATGGCCAGTGGCTTCCCCCAGAGGAAGTACGCTAAGGGGCCAAGGCAGAAAGAGACAGGTTGCTTCTGACTCAGCCTTGGAAGTCCCTGTATCCCTTGTGCTGCATTCTGTCTGTTCAGGTGAGACGTTTGGCCACCCTAGATTCAAGGGAAAGACCTTAGAGGAGTGTCAAAGATTTATAGAAATTTTTAACGCACCACACCGCATGCCGCACGTACCTCAGAGGCTGTTATGAAGGTGAGGAAGGATGGAATGTGCAAAAGCCCTTAAAACAGGGGTGTCCAAGCTTTGGGCTTCCCTGGGCCACATTGGAAGAAGAATTGTCTTGGGCCACACATAACATACACTAACACAGTGGTTCTCAACCTTCCTAATGCCATGACCCTCTAATACAGTTCCTCATGTGGTGGGGACCCCCATAACATTATTTTCATGGCTACTTCATAACTGTAATGTTGCTACTGTTATGAATCATCATGTAAATATCTGATATGTGTCTTAGGTGACCCCTGTGAAAGGGTCGTTCAACCCCCAAAGGGGTCATGACCCACAGGTTGAGAACTGCTGCCCTAACACTAACAATAGCTGATGAGCTAAAAAAAAAAAAAAAAAAAAAAAAGGTCCGTGCATAATTTCTGTAATGTTTTAAGAAAGTTTACAAATTTGTGTTGGGCCGCATTCAAGCACGTCCTGGGCCGTGTGCAGCCCGAGGGCCTCAGACTGGACAAGCCTGCGTCATGACAGAGACATGGCGTTACTGCTCCAAGTCCGTCCCTTCCAGGCTGCCCTGAGTCTGGCCCTCATCCTTCCTATCTTGCACTAGGAGCCTCCAGTGTCATCTCTCTGACTCTTACGTCTCCTCATCCTTCACAAATGCCTGCTTCAGTGGTCTTTCTAAATCAATACTGTATCTCTGTCTGTCCCTGTGGAAAACTGTCATTAGCGCCCAAGGCCCTATGTGACGTGGCTTACCCGTGCGGCCTTGCCTGGCCACATGCTCCCGACTCCGCAGCCATGTTACCCCTTTAGTCCTACAGTGTCTTTGCTCACACCAGTCTTTACCCCATTCCTCCCCTCTCTGTCTGTCTCTGCCCCAAATTCCCACCTTTCTGTTGACCCTTCCTCATATTTCAAGGTTCTCTGCAAACATCACCTTCTCCAGGAAACCTGTCTCAACTCTTCCCTTTCACTACTGCTGCACATACCTGTTGAATTCAAGTACCCCTTCTGTGCACCCCCATAAAGCCTGTGCTCTTTGCAGACTGGTCTCTTGCCATTCCACAAGCAGGTCAAGCACTCTCCTGACTCAGGGCCCTTGCACGTGCACTTCCCTCTGCCTGGGATGCTTATTTTCTAGATAGTCGCTCAATGACTGGCTTCCTTAGCTCATACAGGTCTCTGTCCAGATCGCATCTCCCCAGAAACACCTGCCCTGGCCAGCCTGTCTAAGATAGCACTCTTCTACACTCTCACTCCCTCAACCTGCTTCTTTTCTCTCAAAGCACTTGTCATCTGTCACAGTGTCTTTGTGATGCTGTGTGAAACCAGTTCACACCAACTTGCCTAAGCCAATTGCATGCATCTCTCCCAAATCCTCGTTCAGTGATGCCACGTTGGTAGCCTAAAATTAGCCACCAGAACAGTATTTACACCAATAAAATTCTAGCTGATGGTGTTCTCTTTTCTCTCTTTTCTCTCTCTCTTTCTCTCTTTCTGGAGATCCTGTTGTTAGACATCTACATGCACATTACTGTGCACAGGTATTTGTCTATTGGTTTATCTGTCCCACTTGATTATAATTTCCATAAAAACAAAGACTTTAATAACACTGTATTCCCAGCATCTAGTGCAGTGCCTGGCACAAAGTGCATGCTCAATAATGTCTGTTGAATGAATGAACAAATGTACAAACCAACCAATGAGTAACAGTAATCATATAGAATTGTAAGTTGAGGTTCTTAAATCCAAAAATTGAAATTTTTTCAACTTTTTCATCCAGTACAGGGCCTATCTGTACTAAGGAAATGTTGATAACCAATTTAATGCACTCTGCCAAGGCTTCTATCCAGGTCAAATCCAGTTGCACTCTGATGAGCAAAAAACAAACAAACAAACAACCCCCCCCCAAAACAAAACAAAACACCAGACTGGACAACTCCTCTATCTTATGTGCCAAAGACAAAAGCTACACCAGCGCAGGCAGGAGTCCAGGTGTCCAATCCCAGTGAAGCTGTGCTTGTTATTTGATCTCAGGGAAGTCACTCCCCAACCTAGACCTTGAAGCAATTGGGAATAGATGGTGGGGTCCTTTCTAACTCACTGAGGTTGAGTTTATATCTGGAGCTGCTCCAGGCAGGGCTGCTCTAAAGTAGGGTAGGTGTGGGCAGAAGTAGCTCACCTGGCAGAACTGGCCTCCTCTAGGTGCAAGAGTCATGGTGTTCCCAATGCCCCAGATCTGGAAGATGGAGAAGAGCTCTAGAACCCAGAACACTGGTAGCTGTGGGAAAGGCTCTTTCTCCTTCTTTTGTCTCTACCCCTGCCCAGACACCAAGGCCTGTGGTCCCCATTCCAGCTCCCCCGATCTGTCTCTGCCCCATGATGCTGGCACCTGACTTGAGGCTTCCTGAAAATAATTAGAGCTTTGGCTGCTTGAGCTGGATTTGGATGGGAAGGCGTCTGCCACAGGGCAGAGCAGGGAGACTCCGTACACCTTAGCAACCTTGGCTTATTTGTAACAGGTTGGCTGGGTTGGTCGGCCAGCAACCTGTTTCCTGTTGTTGTTTTGCTACATAAAGGTTTTCCTAGAGGTTGAAAGAGCCCTAGTTTGGCAGTGCTTTCAGGGTGCCAGGTACTGTGCTAAGCTAAGGGTCAGCAAACTACAAACCCGTGGTCCAAATCCTGTTTTATTTCAGTCTATAAGCTAAGAATGCTTTTTACATTTATAGATAATTCTGTTATCTCCATAATAGCCTTGAAATTTGTTCTTTACTCCTCAAAGTCTAAGATATTTACTACCTAGCCTTTTACCAAAACACTTTACTAACCCCTGTGCAAAGATTTTAACATGGATGACTCCCAATCATCTCAATAACCTAATGAAGTAGGTTACTGTTGTCCCCATTTTACAGATGAGAAAACAGAGGCATAGAGAAATTAAGTGGTTTAGTGAAAGTCAAGCAGTTGGTAAAGTACGAAGTCAAAATTTGAACCCAGGCAGCTGGTTCCTGAGTTTTTTCTTAAAACCAAACTGCCTAATGTTTTCACTAACTGGCTGCATGACCTTGAAGAAGTCATTTTATTGCCTCTGGTTTTTTTTTTTTTTTTCCCAAATAAAATATGTTTTTATTTATTTATTTATTTATTTATTTATTTATTTATTTATTTATTTATTATTGGGGTGACATCTGTTAGCAAGGATTACATAGGTTTCAGGCATACAATTCTACAGTGTACTGCCTCTGTTAAATGAGGTGAAGGCACCGAATGCTATCAGAGATTCTAAATTGGGGGTGGGAAGTTCTTTGAAATGAATAAACTTCAGGGAATCTGTAATACCTTCATTGGAAACTGTATAAACTTTAGTGCTTGTGCTCAGTTGCATTTATTTAAGGGGAGAATCCATCACTCAGAAATGGATTCCATGACTCAAAACAGATTAGAACTGCTGAACTAATTTTCTTGGAAAGTTGTCTCCAGCTTTAACATTCTTTGGTATTACTGATTTGAATCATCAATTTTGTCCCTAAAATGTCCTCTCTTTAGGTTGTCTTTTATGCCCAAATGTTACTTCAGTTGTCTCTTTAATGCAAATGTTGCCAATTGGGTTGTGTTGTTCCCTCCACAGTTACCTACCCCTTCCCCAAACTCTACAGATACACAGAGAAAAATGAGAAAAAAGAGCCAAGATTAAGAGCAAATTAGGTTTTTCTGCTGACGTGTTCTGCATGTTAGTGGCGAGGACAGGAACTGTGGTTTAGAACTCTTCAATGTAACTATACATATGTTTTTACGTTATTTAGTCAACAAATATGGACCGATCTCCGATTAGGCAGTTGTGGCTGCATGGACTGTGAGCTCCTCCGAGTCGGGGGTCCGGTGCTATTAGCCTTTTATGCCCTCAGCTTAGTGTAGGACTGGCCCACGGCTGGCATTCAGTGAGGGGTTGAAATGAATCAATGATGCTTGGCTGGCTGAACAGATGGTGAATGAATGTATGAGAAATCAGTAGTGGGGATGGGGAAGAGGTGCAGGTGAGTTCTGTTGGTTCCTAGTTGCCTCTGATTGGCAGCACCCCATGTTCTTAGAGAAGTTTTTGAGTCCTGATTTGCCCATCAGCCATGGTTTGAAAGGTTATAGCTGAAGCTTAGCTGACAAAGCCAGGACCTCGCACATGAATCCAAAGAAGTGAGTCCAAAGAAGTGAGTCCAAAGAAGTGAGTCCAATGCCTTGCATTGCACTTCAGGCAGAGGAACAATGGGGGCTTTCTGGTCCTTTGCATTGGACCCTACGCCCCCGAGGTAGAGAACAGTGAAGTCCCTTCTCTCTTGCCTGCTCATTCTCTCTTGACTTCTCAGCTTTTCCTATCTCTCCCACTCCTCCTCGCCTCTCCTTCCGTCCCCAGTGACTCACCACTGCTGAGAGGAGGAGTGGAGTCTGAGCCACTCAGCACCCTGGGCTCCCGGACTGGTGGGACTGGAGACATCTCCAGGTGGACAGCCACAGAGGCAAGGAGAGCAGAAGGACAAATCACAGCAGAGGACAGGGCTGGGGTACTTGTGCCCGTGGGAAGGGCAGAGCCAGTGCTAAGAAAAGCATGGACTACCAGGAAAACTGGAAGGTTCTGTCCTATTCTTTAGCTCTGGACAAACCCCTAACCTTCAGAAGGCTGGACTTTTTCACCTGCACAGTGATGGTAATGCCTGATTTGCTCCCCTAAAAGGGTGAGTTCAACCAAGACGGCACATCGTAAAACTGTAAGTTGTCAGGTAGCTCGAAGCCCTGTCATTACCTGGATTCAGTTGAGAGACTATTTTGATGCTCTGACTTGGCAGATGAAGAAGAAAAAGAGGTTGGGATGTAGTGTGAACTTGTACGCTAGGGAACTTGTAGAAAAGTGCGGTGCAATTTTAAACATTTGGGTTTGGGAAATTCACATGGTCTCTAGCAGCACAGTGTAACGGAAAGAGCATAATCTCAGACCCAGACAGAAAAGAATATAAATGCTAGCCCTCCGCTTTACTGTTGTATTCTTGGGCAAGTGCCCTTTTGCCTGAGTCTCCTTCTTTATAAAATGAGACTAGCAGAACCTAGATGTTGCAAGGATAAAGATAACCCCTGATAGGCTCTCAACAAACTGGAAATATTATAAGAATTAGCCAGAAACCATATGCTCCTAGAAAAGAGGAAATTAGTAGCAGGCACAGGACAGTTTGGGTGACACCTACCTTCCCAGGCAAAGGTGTAGAGAGGCGGGGAAACAGGAGCAAGCCCTGCTTTCACAACTTCTGGGGGATCCTCTGCTGGCATCTCCCAAGACTGCCTGGTTGCTTAAGGTTACTTGCTGAACTGGGCCGCTGGTGGAAACGCCACAGCCCAGGACGTGGGGTTGGCCCAGGAGGATGAGGGAATAGGGACATATCACACAGAGAAAAGGCGAAGGGAGAGGCAGGGAGGAGAAAGGAGGTTATGATGAACTTTCTCGTAAAACTGCTTGGGTTCAGAATGGGCTGTCTTGTGGGAAAGGACAGATGATTCATTATCCCAGGTAGGGCACGTTTAGGATTTAGAGAAGGGATTCATCTCTTTGAGTGGGAGACCAGAATAAGTGACCTCTAAGATTCTTCCCAATAATTCTTCGGAGCGTCACTTGGACCAGGACTGCCCAGAAGGGCAGGCTAGTACGTGGAGTGGCAGCGTGGATTAGAGACCTCTCACCTGCCCACCTCACTTCCGGAACAGCTGGAAGGGCTCAGACACAGCAAACGCCTCCACACCCGTCTCAGGGTGTCTGCAGGTCACCTGGCCAGCTCTGGGAAAGGAATCGCTGTGACTCACAAACCTGGGGCTTGAGAACCTTGGCTGCCTCGGAAACGGTGTGACAAGATTTCCCAATCTCTCATGTGTTGCCAAATCTCTCTGGAAACTGATGGGCCCAAGAGCCAGACACATCAACTACAAAGTAACTTCGGAGGTGCTGGGTGTGTTGTCGGCTTTTCCCCTGAGTGGAAAGCCCTTGGAGAAGAAGCCAACGACCCCTGGAGGAAGAGCCCGGAGTGAGCAGGGAGCCGGTTAAGGTTTATAGTTCGTGACAAGGAAGTCACAGCAGGAAGAGCGCGAAGAGAAGATCATGGACAGGAGATACGAAATGAAAACCTGACACACAGTCTTCGGGTGAAATGGCAGTCACTTTTCAATTCCTGATGGACTACAAAAACCAGCAGAACCATAGATGTCACCCCCAACCTCTCCTAAAAACACCGAGTCTGGCCCCACCTAAAGGAGCAAATGCAGAGACACTGTTATCTCCAAAAAAGTGAGATCCTCTGATTCCATTCCCTTAGGCAGCCCAGACCCAAGCCACGCCCAGGTTTTATCCCCGTCGTTGACCTATTCTCACTCATTTAAGATTCTTCAGCAACAAACTATATAGTCATGGAAAAGTATAAGTGTGCAGCAGACCTGGGTTCAAATCCCTCTTCTGCTGATTCCTACTTGTGTGACCTTAAGTCTCAGTTCCTCATCAAGTGAAAAGGGACAAGAGGAATTACTTTGTAGAGTTCTTCAGAGGATTATGGGGAATGTTTATCAGATGCCTGGCACAATGTTGGTCATCAACAAATGGCAGTTTATATTAATAATAGAAACTATGGAAATAATAATAATAATAAAAGACAAATAGAAGCAAAAACAGATACTTTACCCAAATACTTCTTCCAAAACTTAATTTGAGGGACTGACTTAACATTTTTTTTAATCATAAACATTTTAATAATAGCAAACAAAATACAGAGCGTACCCATTCCCTGGCACTTTTTAATTCTAATATTTTACAATAATTGACTTATATTTTTAAGAAAGGAAAACATGGAAGATAGAGCTGTGTAGCGTTACCTATTCCATTCTCTGCACCCCAACTCCCCAGCCCTTCCCCTTCCCATTCTTTCTATGGACTGTTTCCTAGGGCCTCCTTCCTCCATCCTGAGCTAACCATGGCCACAGCCCACCTCTCTGCATTGCCTGCATTCTGGCTGAAGGACCACCTGCTCCCTCTCGGGCTGCATGCACCCTCTGAGGAGGAAGGGGAACCTGACTGGTCTCTGGGTACAGCCCACTGTCTCAGCAGATGCTCCTTATGGAGGCTGAAGCTGACCGTGGTCAGGCCAGACAGAAGAGTGAGGGCTCTTCCCACCACAGCCCAGGCAGCTTCCTGAACATTTCACCACTGAATCCCCACAGTGCCTCTAAGACGTACCACTGTTTCTGTGCTACGAACAGGGAAACCAAGGAGAAGGACCTGCCCGTGGCCTGGCAGCACAGAACTCAAACTGCTCCTTCACAGCAAAGCAGAGAAATGGGGCCCACTTCCGCTCCAGTGCAGGGGATCCTCGTGTCTTCAGGTGGGGGCTCACTGTTGTGCCCCCCCCGCCCCCACCAGTTACTTAGTTTTTGCTCTTCACAAAACCAAAACTTCCTAAAAAACATTTGTACAATTACGGAAAAGAAAGAAAAATAAAAGAAAACTCAAGGAACACGAGATGAGACTCTAACTGAAACTTGTCCAACCTGTGGCCTGTGGGCTGCATGTGGCCCAGGATGGCTTTGAATGCGGTCCAACACAAATTCATAAACTTTCTTAAAACATTATGAAAATTATGTATGGGCCTTTTTTTTTTTTTTTAGCTTATCAGCTACCATTAGTGTTAGCGTATTTTATGTGTGGCCCACAACAATTCTTCCAATGTGGCCCAGGGAAGCCCAAAGGTTGGACACTCCTGCTCTAACCTCTTCACCCCTTCAATCCTCTTTCCTTTTTTTTTTTTTTAAACTTTGCAGTCAGGAGACCTAGATTCTAGGCCTGGCCTCACCACTTATAAGCACATGACCAAAAGCAAGGTCCTTCCCTTCTCCCAAGGCCTCTGTTTTCACATCTGTAAAATAAGCATAATAATACCTTGCATCTCTACTCCCTGGGGGTGTTGGAGGGATTTCAGCAGATAATGGGCAAAGAAATGCTAAGGCCCTCTCTGCATCTAGATATTCTCCATATTCTTGCAGTCAGGGGTGGGGGTGAGGGGCTGGGGGTGGGGGTGGGGTATAATGAGAGCTCTCGGGCAGCTCCCTTCCCTAATGCCCAGTTCCTTGGACCTGATCTTCAGCAGTCCCCACCATCACCAGCTTTGTGCAGAAACCTTTAATGATCTCAAAGCATTGTCACATTCCTGAGACGGCTGATAATAACAGCTCAGATGAATTCTACTTAGTATATGCCAAACACTGTGTTGGGTGTTTTCTAGTCTTTATCTTGAATCATTAAAATAATTATGGATGGTAAGTAGTTTTTTTTCTTAATCAAACACAGTTTTATTTTTGTTTTTAGTTTTTGTAAATCACACCCTTAAATACAGCACTGATGTGTTGGTGTTATACCAAGAAAATCAGATAATAAAACCCATGTAGAAAACAGAGCACAAGACTAGATGGAGTATAAAGTTCAAGGGGGAAAGGTTATGTCCTTAATAATAAGATGGGAAGTCATGCTTTTCACAGATGTTGGGGAAATGTAGGCATTGTAGACCCCATTTTGTAACTGAGGCTCCGAGAAGTGAAGTAACTTGCTCAAAACCAGTCGGTGAATGATGTCAAACCAGAACTTGAGGCAAAGTCTCTCTGGATCCAAAGTTCATTTTCTTGCACCCACATTGCACTGCTGGCCTCCAGAATCCCTGCATGCTCTTAGCCTCATCAGACCACATTCTTCTTCCCTCCAGCCACGAGGCTGATAAAGTTAGGGATCACGCATAAAAGCACAAATGACACTCAGAGTAACTACCCAGTTTTCCTTGAAGTTGGGTATTTGGAGGGTAGGTTAGGGTGGGGATAGAGGTTTGTGGCTGAGGTAGGAGATGAGAATTGGAGTAGGAGAGAAGTATAGAAATGATCAACAAGAACACTCCCAGGAAGAGTATATTGCTATGCAACATTCTGGGCACAATTCAATGTCAATTAACCAATAAACATTACTGAGTGCCTAATATATGCTGGTGCTGGGGCTACATGCTCAGATGTGGTTTCTGCCCTTGATATACACTTGACAAGTCTGAGTTTATGGAATGCTTAGTTAAATATTTTAAAAATAAAATAAAGGGGCATAACGCTAACAGTGATATTTTGCACACCCAGGCAGGAACCGGACGAAGGCAGAGGGAGGATCAGAGCTGGGGCTGTGCTTACTGAATAAACTCATCCTGCTGTTTGTGTGCCAGTTGGAAAAAGCCTGGCAGAACCACAGAATTTAAAAAAGTGGCATGATGGGGTGGGCATCTTGGGTTCACTCCATCTTCTATAGAGGAAATTGAGAACAGGCTTCTTTTATCCCCTTTCTCTCAACAAAGATGGGAAAGGCAGAGGGTGGGAGCATTAGCCCGATTAAGGCCCAGCCATTCGGGGCTGTCTTAGCTAAGCAGGCAGACACCCCTGTGTACATTCCTCAGTCCTGAGAACCATTCAACATCAGCTCTTCTCTTGCCAGCCTGGGACCTATTGAAATAACAAGCAGGTGGCTCTGCCAGTTATAGAGGATTGTGACTACCTAGTCAGTAGCTAGAAAAGTGAGAAAATAGGGTAATATCTTTAAAATAAAAATGCAACCTAACATTTAACCTAACACAATCCCTCACTGTACCTTACAGTTTACAAAGCTTTGCCATCTACTATTTCATCTATTTGGATTTGATTCTCAGAATGTCCTATGAAATAGAGAGATGCTATTATCTCTATTTTAGTTGGGAGGACAGAAGCCCAGAAAAGTTAGTGATGCTCTTATGATATAGGAATTGGGAAAGTACAGAGCAGGACTTATGTGCAATAGGGAGGACATATCAAGGAAGGCTTCCTGGAGGTGACCCAAGGGCTTAATAGACTAACACAATTATGTGCTACATAGAAGAAGAAGAGGAGACTCCAGGTAGATGACTTCACAAAAGTGTAAAAAGATGAGAAAGACTGGAGAGGCTGGCAGGGAAAAGATGAAGACGATGATGACTATGATGGTGACCATGGTAGTAGCTAACACTTATCTAAGCTTACTAAATGCAGATACTGTTAGAACAGATACAGTTTTAAGTGGGTATCTACATTAATTCTCTTTTATCTCTATTTTACAGGTGAGTCAACTAAGGCACAGAGAAGTAAGAAACTTGCCCTAGGTCATATATGTTCATGTGTGCTAACTTAAGAAGATTACATTTTATCCTAGGAGCCAAGAGCACCTTCTACTGCGTGCTTGATGGTTCTCAGCAAAGAGGAGATGGGCACAGATCTCATATTAAGAAAGCTTTATGTGACACATGGTGGACAGGGGGTTGGAGAGGGGAAAAGAAACGGAAACATGAATGAGTAGGCTAAGAACCTAAACAAAGACAGTACATGTAGAGACCAGAGGAGTATTTCCACAATGCCTAGTGCTTGTTTATAAGAAATTTCCCACCACATGTCTTTGCTTTCTCTACCTGCAAAGGGAGAATAATATACTTCCATCTACCCGCCTCAGGAATTGCTTGAAAATTAATGGGGTAGAGGCCTGGCTGGCTTTCATGTGTTAAACAACACCCTTTACTACTGCTGGTGTTCTTTAAATTCTGAACATATAAATTGTAGAGGAGCTGGGAATAATTATAGCTCATTAATTATTGCTAATCATACCAAAGCTTTGAAACCCTGGACTTTCTCAATGACTTAAAAAAGAGATTGCAACTCCTCTGTCCCATTAAAGCAGACACACAGTGTGAGACACGGAATTTCCCACAGGTTCCATTCTTTATTTGCAGTCGTTCAGCTACCTATCGGGGACACAGAAAAAGAAAAGCAATGATTTGTTCTTTTAGAATCAAATTGTACAAAGAACTCCTTATCATCTTGCTGGTTCTTCATAAGAATTTGTTCCATTTCCTCTCCCTGTACTGAGTACATTCATAAATCTTGTGTTTGTGTGTGTAGGGGGGAAAGTGGTTGACAGAATTCTAACACACTGGGTACCAGGACGCCCGGGTTTTGCCCAGGATACCATGTGTAACGTAACTGCTCCCTAACCTTTCTTCAGATCTGCACCACTCTGTTTCCATAAACAGTTATTTAAGGTCTCCGAACAGCCAGGCAGAGAATCAAGGACCCCTCCCAGGAATCTAAGGAAAATGAGAGCTGGGCGACTGTAAGTCTCCAAGCCTCAAGTGCATCACTTATAAAAGGGGTCTGGTAGACAGACAGACAGACACCCGTCGGGGCTGAGGTAGGTCTGAGCTAGTGTTCGGGAGCCGTAAACATAAACAGGTGTGCTATTATGCGACCTGGGGAAAGAAGCAAGGGCGTGAAGGAACTTAAAGCAGGGACAGAGGTGAGGAAACAGAGAAACAAAGGGGAGAGGGGACAAAGCGTGACAGTCCCGTGATACTGTTCAATGCAATTCCGGAGAGTTCGCGCCCAGCCGAGCGGCCACCGAGGTGCTCAGCCCGAAGCCGCCCCAAGGGCGGGCCCCTCCGGAGCTGGGGCCGGGCGGGCCGGGGGCGGGTCGCAGGCAGCTCGCAGGTGAGTATCGGTTCGCCTCTCTGCGGCTTTCGGTCCCGAGGAGGCGGAAGCAGCCTCCGCTCCTCTGATCCTATCGCGGGCGGCGCAGGGCGCTCTGTGGCTGCAGGAGGACTGGGTGCGGGGGCATGGGGGGGTGCGAGATGTGTCACCCAAATACCAGAGGGTGAGTCGGCGGCGGAACCAGCTGGGCAGGTCCGGCAGAGTATAAGAGCTGGAGGGAGCGGCCGGCGGCAGACGCTTGAGACTGTCGGGGACGGCGGAGCCCGAGCCTGCAGAGCCCCAGCGCCCCGCGTGCCAGCGTCCTGTCGGCGCCCCCTGGCCCCAGCATGGCCCGGGGCCCGGCTCTCGCGCTGCCGTCGCCACCGCGGCTGCTGCCGCTTCTGCTGCTGCTCCTGGCGGCGCTGACCGGCGACGCGGCCGCGCAGGCCAACTGCACATGCCCCACCAACAAGATGACCATATGCGACCGGGACGGCCCGGGCGGCCGCTGCCGGTGCCGCGCCCTGGGCTCGGGCTTCGAGGTGGACTGCTCTACGCTGACCTCCAAGTGCCTGTTGCTCAAGGCGCGCATAAAAGCCCCTAAGGGTGGCCGCGCGCTGGTGCGGCCGAGTGAGCACGCGCTGCTGGACAACGACGGCCTGTACGACCCCGACTGCGACCACGAGGGCCGCTTCAAGGCCCGCCAATGCAACCAGACGTCGGTGTGCTGGTGCGTGAACTCCGTGGGCGTGCGCCGCACCGACAAGGGAGACCTGGCTCTGCGCTGCGACGAGCTGGTGCGCACGCACCACATCCTCATCGACCTGCGCCACCGCCCCTCCGCCCGCCCCTTCAACCTCTCGGCCCTGGAGGCCGAGCTCCGGCGCCTCTTCCACGAGCGGTACCGGCTGGAGCCCAGGTTCGTGGCGGCCGTGCACTACGAGCAGCCCACCATCCAGATCGAGCTGCGGCAGAACGCGTCGCAGAAGGCCCCCGGCGACGTGGACATCGCGGACGCCGCCTACTACTTCGAGAGGGACATCAAGGGCGAGTCACTGTTTCCGGGCTACGGCGGCCTGGACGTGAGCGTGAACGGCGAGCCCCTGGTGGTGGAGCGGACACTCATCTACTACCTGGACGAGAAGCCCCCCCAGTTCTCCATGAAGCGCCTCACGAGCGGCCTCATCGCCGTCATCGTGGTGGTCGTGGTGGCCCTCGTCGCCGGCGTGGTCGTCCTGGTGGTCAGCAACTGGAGGAAGAGGGGGAAGTACAAGAAGGTGGAGATCAAGGAGCTGGGGGAGTTGAGAAAGGAACCGAGCTTGTAGGTACGGGCGGGGTGCGGTACCGGGTTTCAGTACCCGGTCCCAGACTAGAGTGACTTACACTTCTTGATTCTTGGCCCAAAGGGGACATTTCTGCTCCCAGTTTCCCGCCTCGCCCCACCCCACCAAGTTTAATACTAGATTCTGTCTCAGGGTCACCTCTTCTTCTGACTTCTGTCTTGAAGGAAGCATTTCTAAAATCCCTTCCCCTGTCGGTCCAGCAAGAACCCTGACCGGGAGAGTTAAGGAAAGCGTGGCATAGGGTCATGTGTCACCATCAAGTGTCTGTAAGGACAACCCGGGATCTTTGCAAGTGATGCAATCCGTGCTGAAGGCTTTCCTACGTTTAAATGGTAAACAGTGCTTTTCGTGTCTTGGTTTTAAGTGATTTGACTAGCCCCAGTTGTATCATGGCCCTCCTGATGAGAAGTTGGCTAAGTGGGCTAGCGTAGTACCCTCATTTACCATCGTTTGTCTTGCCACCCACAAACGCTTGTCACCGGCAAAGAAGTCTGTGTCAGCTGCCTGAGCACATTTCAGGTGTCTTTGTTGGAAGGCAGATTCTGCCCCAGAAACTCAGAGCCTTTGCTTCAGTCCTCCCTTATTCTAGCTGGGATTAGTGATGTTTCTTTCGTGTAATGTTTCTTTTTTAAAGTATTTGTAAATATGTTGTCTTTGATAATGCTGCTGTGATTTTTTAAAACATGGATTTAATAAAATATGAAACAGGCACAAGCTAAAAGGCGGAGTGGGTGAAAGCTTGCTCCAGAATTCCATCACTTTGGTCTCATGTGTCTAATTTCCCACGACTCAAAGTTTTTCTTCAAATTCTAACACTGTTTTGCAGGAGCGGGCATTTCATACTGCAGCTCTGGTGAGTACCAGAGCTACTTTAACAGGGCTGGTATAAATACTGGTGTTTCTAAATAAAATTATTTGGAAACCTCCCTCAAACGATAGAGGGTGAGTCTGAGGGAGGAGGCTAGAACTCACTGTTATTGTTGGAAAAGGGGACCAGCCTTAAGTTATCTCTAAACAAAAATTATCCAGCTCTGCACCACTTTGTTTCCATAAACATTTATTTAAGGTCTCCAAACAGCCAGGCAGGAGCTAGATCTCTCTTGAATCCTTGCCTTACTTGAAAGTAGATGGGAATATTTCCATTTAGCCCTTGGCAATTTATGTCATCCCCAAGTGAGTGGCTCTGAGAGAGGTTGAAAAGATCTTCCCACAAAGTTACAGCTCTATGCTCTGGCTGTGTGTGTGTGTGTGTGTGTGTTGTTTCTCTAACGCTTTACTACTAATGTGCTTTAAAAAAACGTTTACTTCCTATTAGCTGAAAAAACTAGCTGCTTATCTCTTTTATGCTTATCTCCTTGTTTTCACTCACTCACATTCGTTTGTGTGACACTGAATGTGCTGGAAGGTCTCTGTGGGTACTACAGGTAAACAGGTTCCTGTGATTCATGGGAAATTGCTGCAACAATGGGCGTGTAACAAAGGAGGGAGTGGTTGGTATAATCAAGAGCAAATAGCTAGATCAGGGCTTCTGTTTCTTGCTCTGGAATCCACCTCCTGTTTCTTCTCCCACCCCTGCTCTGTGGTCTGTGCCTACCTACCCCGAGGCCTGAAACCCCAGTAAGCATTGAGAGGAGGTAGCTCTCAGGCTCTGCCTTCAGAGTTTGGGTCTGTGGCTGGTGTGCACTGGTGGAGTGGATACTATATCCAGAGATCTCTAAGTCTGTAACCACTCCTGCTCATAGGCTGCAAACGTTCTCTTAGGCTCAAATGGGCCTTAACCGGGAGAGAACGTAGACGTGCCTGGCTTTGCCGCAGTGGGCAGGACTGCCCAGATACCTCAGGTTAGAATGGGAACCATGGCAGTGACTGAGGTGCCATTCTTAGTTCCCCCGGTGCTTTCCATGTCCCTGAGTCACTGCAGTACCTTAGCTAAAGGAACCTCGGCAATCCTGTCTAACCTAGCCCTTCAATTTATGTAGGAAAGGGCGAGTGACCTCTGGAGATGAATGTTTCTTTGATGCAGCTAGAACTGGAAAGGCTCTTGATTCCTTACCCAGTATTTTCACTATCAGGCTGCCATTGTTTCGAGAGTCCTTTCAGAAAAACTATCACTTGACTGCCTAGAAAATGAGTAACGAAAGGGTTGAGTGGGAAGCTGAACAAAGGAAAAAAAGCCCTGGATAATTTCTAAATTTGTCTATCAATTCAGGACCATGAGGCCTTGCATTTTATTGCATTTAATAATTCGCAAAGCACTTCCATGGGTACCATCTTTGAGACATTGGCTTACTGGAAATAACCCAAGTGTTGACGAATCTGAACTCAAATCCTGCTCTACGGGGCAAATGCTGCTCCATTTAACTCTCCCCACTCTCCTTGTCTGTTGAAGGAAACTACAAATTTCTCTCACTAATGCAAAGATTAAATGAGATCATTGATAAGAGTGGCTAGAACAATCTGGACATGCAGAGTTCCATGTATCTTAAGTTTTCTTCTCTCCTATAGATTATATTCATTACGCATGGGAGAAAACTGAGATCCAAAGAGGTTGCATAACTCATAATCAATCATCCTCCATCTGCCATGCCAAAGCCTGGGTTTTGAACCTTTGTCTTTGGCTTTCTAACCCAGGTTGTTATCCATGCACCAGGCAGGTTGAGACACCTTTCTTGTTCCTTTCCTCCAAGGCAGATCCCTTTATACTTCTGTTTGGAAACTCAGCTTGCTGCTGCTAGGGAGGGGACAATCCATGGGCTTGGTCTCCACCTCCAGGATTTCCCCTCAAATGTCCATTCACTGCTTTGTGCACAGGCCTGGGGCTGCCCTTAGAAGGAATGTGTGGAGTAGATGGGACTGACCTGGCAGGTTGCAGCTTGTCTTCTGAACTCCAAGGCTCATCCAGTTTCCTTGTTTTGGTCACCAGGACTCTCTCTTCTCTTGTTATTTCCTTAATTGGAGCAATTTTAAAAATCACACCGTTTCTTCTGCTTACATATTTTTGGCTTCACTATTTTCCAAATAGAATCACAGAATGTCAGAGCTGGAAAGAGGATCATTTAGTCCACCTACAGATGAAGAAACAGGCCCAGAGAGGAGATTTACTCAAGTCAGGCAAACAGTGGCAGAGCTACCCCAGAGCTCGCATGCCCTGACTTCTATCTTGCCTAATGTTCAGACCACTTGTCTCCATAGTCAGTCACCTGTTTATTTAAATTTTTCCTTATTCATTTCTGTTCTTAAGATGTGGTGGTTCTTTAGCTTTTTAATATGACTTACATGAGAGACGTACTTGGGTTAAATGCAGATGTACGGGGTTTTGGAGTTACCTGGCCTTTCAAGTTTCTGTTTTCTTATTTGTAAAATGGGTAGTCTTAGATAATATGTTTGATGTCAAAAGATTAGATATAAGACATGAAAAGATTGAGTATCTATTTCTCAAATGATCACTCATGTTAAGATGACAGCAATGCCCCCAAGAACCTGGGGAAAAAGTAACTTGTAATGGTTGAGCTCTCTCCAAGTGCAATGTGAATAGTGCTTCCACTCCCCTTTCTTTTTTCTTTTCTTTCTTTCTTTTTTTTTTTTTTTTTGTATGTGGGTGGCTCCCTGGCCGGGAATCGAACCCAGGCCGCAGCACTGACAGTGCCAGCAACGAAGCCTTAAGCCACTACACCACCAGGGAGCTCCTCTACTCCCCTTTCTTGAGGGAACATCTCTGCCTCTAGACTTCCACTATTAGGGGGACCTGAGCAATGTTGGAAGCTACCTATTAACAGAAATGGCACCACAGCCCACCTGGTTTGTGTAAAACAACTGCCAATGTCAAGTGGAATACTCACCTTCAACAATGATGTGAGAAAGATAAATGCCTTTGTTTTCAAATTACATTATTATTGTGCCTCTGTAATAGTGTTTTATTTTAGCATACCCTTTTACCCTAACTGGTATGAGTGGCTATATTACTATTCCTGTAACAGATGAAAAAATTCAGACACTGAAAGTTAAATTACTTGCCTATGGTCATGCATCTAATGAGTGACACATTTGGGATTAGACCCCAAGCACATTGGCCCTTGAATCCAGGCTCTTAACCAATGTGCTATACTGCCTCTTATAATTTGTACATTTGCAAGCCAGAGGATATTAGATTTTATTAATTTATTGTATTAACACACATTTATTATCTTACAGTTCTCTCGGTCAGAAGTCCCACAGAAGTCTCACAGGGCTGACATCAAGATGTCTGCAGGGCTACATTCCTTTCTGGGGGTACTAGGGAAATGTTTCCTGCTCATTCAGGTGTTGGCAGAATTCAGTTCCTTTTCTGTTGCGTATCCAAGACCTCCATTTTCATACTGGCTGTAAACTGAGAGCTTTGCCCAGTTTGTAGAGGCAGCCCCCATTCCTCAGCTCGTAGCCCCTTTCCTTCACCTTCAAAGCCAGCAACTTGAGTCCTCACATTGCATCCCTCCAACCATCTCTTTCTGGCAATGGCTGGGAAAGGTTCTCCACATGAGAGGACTCGTATGATTAGAATGGGTCTACCCACATAATCCAGGATAACATCATCCTGTCTCCAAGTCTCTAACCTTAATCATATCTGCAAAATCCCTTTTGCCATGTAATGTGACATCCTCACAAATTCTGGGGATTAGGGTGTGGGCATCTTTGGTGGGGAAGGCCGTTACTGTGTCTACCACACAGAGACTCCCCCACCCCCACTCCATGCTCTTACTATACTCCCGGCCTCTGTATGCCAGTGTGAATGTTGCATTGAGTTCCCAAAGAGCTTTCTCCCATGGCTGTCTCCTGTATTCCTTTTTGAACAAAGCCATTCAAAGGAGGAAAACAGACTCTTGGGAGAATTATTCTTGTATCCCACACAGTGTTGTACAGGGTGTCTGGCATCTAATAAGCTCTCAGTAAAGTGTGTTGAATTGATACCAACGGTGCCATTTATGCAGCACATAGGATGTGCCAAATGGTGTCCTACAAGCTTTCTCCTGATTATCTCATTCATTTCACAACCACATGAACACGAAGTATGTTCTGCTGTTCCTGCTTATTGGTGAGGAAACCAGGGCATAAATGAATGACTTGCCAGAAATTACATAGCTGGCCAGGAGCACAGCTAGAATTCAGATCAGGATTGCCCTCCTCAGAGTCCGAGGCTTTACCGCTCCACCGCACCGCAGGGCAAAGAGCCATATTCCACGCCAAGTACTGCTGGTGCCAGCGGGGAGCCTTATTCTCAGGACCTAGACAGAATCCCTCAAAGGACCATTTGGGAACTTAACAGACTTCTTTTACAATCAATAGCGAATCCTGGTGGACATCTTCCAGTTGTCATTTCCCTCCTGGAACCATTCTCTATCATTGCTAAATCCCATCAGAGGTTTCATTATTGATTTTTATGATGAACTCTAGGAAGGAATTGTTGGGAGGGTGGGGGTGATTAGGGGGGCTAAACCCATTCACTCTTAGGGAATTACACTGAAAGTAGTAGCTGTGTCCCCTGGCAGCTTAGCAAGCAATATGTGTTCAATTTTAGTGGAAATTCTCAGGCCCATGCTGCAGGAGGCCAAACCGACGTGGGTAGGAAGGGAAATAGAAATGAGCCAAAGTGACAGTGTAAGCACGTTGACCAGTGATTTAACAATAGGCAACTTGGTTTACCGATACATCACATCTTGTCTCCTTGGAAGAACGGGGACACAATCTTTTGACTAGTTCAGTTTACCTCTTAAGAAGCCTTGTGTCCTCATGGCCCCCACACTGGATGTGGCTCAGTCTAATCAGTGGTCCTACTAGTTTCAGTTCCCTCATTAGCTGGAATATTGGAGCAAGTGTTTTGGCCACCCACATATTTCGATGGCATAATATTTTATTATACTCTAGCAAAACACAATGTAGTACAGAAGGGATCAGCTCAACAAGGTCAGGAGATGAAGCGTGATGTCTTGGTTCTCTCTTTTCAGCTGTGTGAAGTGGTAGTTCACCTCCCTGAGCCTCACATTTACTTCATAAGAAGGATCTAATAATATCTACTCACTGTGGTTCATAGCCCTCCTATCTTCTGATCTCACCTCAATGAGACTGACATAAGTTTGACCAAGTGGCCAGTTTGAGCAGTGCTGCGGATAGCCGGAGTTCAGATGCTCCAAGTGACGATGGGTGGTTACGCTAAAGCAGTCACAAACTGGACAGCCTGTGTCCTGAAGGATGATGAGGGTTGATCATTCACTTGATCCTTGAAATATTTTTTGTATTATCTTATGCCAGATATTGTACTAGTTTGGGAATATATAGTGAATTGAATAGACACGATTTCTCTGGTGTTCAGATTTGTTTGCTTATGTAGTATGTAAGTATGTATGTTTGTTTTTCTCATCTGGCATCCCATAACCTTCTCAATGGAGGAAACATCATTATGTGAGTCTTGGTGAGAGGCTAGATGATCCTGATCCTGGTTGGTGGGATGTGGGCATGTGACCTGGCTCAACCAATTGAACTCCCCTGCCTGGGACATTGATCTAGAGGACATGAAGCTATACATCAGGCCACCTGATACATTAGTCACAGCAGCATCAGCTTTGTCAATAGTACAACTAGTGTCCCGTGGCAACAGCACCAGTGGGGCACCCCAATCAGACTGTCCCACAGCTGACCCTTGGCCATGTTCCAATTGCCCAGCCAACCTTAGTTCCTGACTGTTTTCTGAATCTGGTTCTCCAGGCTTCCCCTTGATTCTGTGGACCTATCCCAATAAATGACTTTTATGCTTACATTTAGCCAGAATCAGTTTCTGTTGCTTACAACCAATAATCTGACTCGTAGAGTCCCTGCCTTTATGGAACTGAAAGGCCAGAGGCAGAGACAGTCATTAAGTACATAACAATGTACGAGTAAGTCAGGACACAATTAAAAAATGAGGTCAGTGCTCTAAGAAAAAGAGGATGTATGGGCATTCTAATATAGTCTAAGGGGGAGTCATATCCTTAAGGAATTGATGCTCTACCTGAGATTCAGGCATGACTAGATATTATTTATGTATGAAGAGGAGCATTTGGGTAAGAGAGAACAGCACGTGCGAAGTTCCTGAAGCAGAGGGAGTGTGGCTTATCTGAGGACCTAAGAGTAGACAGCATGGCTAGAAAGTGACAGCAACGAGAAGAGCGGTGCTACGTGAAGCAGGAGAAGAGGGCTGAGGACAGACTACGGAAGGCCTCTCAAGCTTATTAAATACTTTCATCTTTGTGCACATTAGCAAAGGGGTCCCCCTCTGTACAGATAAGCAGAAGAAGGCATCTTCCCTAGTTGGACTTAACCCTTCAAACCTGCTGTGCAGAGCTTGGCAAATGGTCTGGTGGGATCCTTGTGTGAGGAGAAAGGGTCCTCTGCCTCCCTGTTGACATAACCTCACTTGACCCAAGTTAAAAATACAGGGAAATAATTGAAACTTTTTTCTTTTTTTTTTTTTTTTTACGCAGGGGTGATGTGATCAGATTGTACTTCTGAAAGATTGCTCTAGCCAGAGTGTGGAAAATAGGTTGAGAAAAAGAAAATGTAAAGGCAAGGAAACAGTAGAACCAAAAGAAGAATCTCCAGTGAGAGAGAAAGGGACTTTGGACAGAGAGCAGGTGTGCAGGACAGTAATGGTGTGAACTGGGGGGATACTTAGGATATAAAATCACTAGGACCTGAGGATGGACTCTATATGGGGGTGGTGAGGAAGAGGGAGGTGTTAAGAATGGTTCCCAGGTTTCCAGCTTTAGTGACTGGTTGGTGGTACCACTTGCCGTGACAGAGCCCAGGAATGAGAGCATATTTGGCAGGAGTAAAATGGTGAGTATGGATTGGATATGTTGGGTTCTGCGGGAGTTGGCCATAGATGCCAGTGTTATGGCTGGAGATGGGAATTTGGGAGGCACTGGTATGTAAGCAGTACTTAAAAGCCACAGGCAGGGACACACTAAAAGGGGAAGAAATTGGCACTGTGCCTCAAAAGACCCCAGCACCTCACAGCCAGAATGAGGAGAATCAGCTGACCGAGGAAACCAAGAAGGCTCAGAACCAGGGATGGGGATGAAAGGACAAGACTGGAACCAGGAGATAAGGCTAAGTCAGAGTCAGGGG
The DNA here is from genome assembly GCA_004026885.1 of Lyroderma lyra. Classification (NCBI taxonomy): domain Eukaryota; kingdom Metazoa; phylum Chordata; class Mammalia; order Chiroptera; family Megadermatidae; genus Lyroderma; species Lyroderma lyra. The sequence goes on along the minus strand of PVJL010012666.1, from coordinate 2,675 downwards.
CACTAACCAGGTCAAGGGGGAGGGCATTGGTGGGAGCAAAGCCCCACCAGAACAAGAGAGATTTGGGTGTCTGCCATTTGTGGTTATTGTCTACCAGCGGCCTGCTATCGAGTCTGGGAAAAAGCAGACAATTGGAGCAGACAGTCCACATCTGTGAGAGTGCTATGGGAATGCAAGTGCCTGAGACTGCCTAGGTGTAAATTTTGGCGAAGCTATTTGTCAGTGTGTGACCTTGGATCAAGTTACTTAACCTTCCCATGCCTCAGTTTCCTCACTCGTAAAATGCAGGCAATATACTTGCCTCCTCATGGGATTGATGAGAGAAGTAAGTGTGCTTGTCAATGTAAAGTACTTAGATTAGTGCCTGGCACACAGTGAGCACTCATAAATGTTAGCTGTTCTTAACAGTTATATTAAACCTGAGAACACACCAGTGTCTAATGCAAGCTCCATGAAGGGAAGAGCTGTTTCTTTTTATTCACTTCTGCATTCCCAAAGTCTAATACCAGTGTCCAACCTTTTGGCTTCCTTGGGTCATACTGGGAGAAGAATTGTCTTGGACCACACATAAAATACACTAACACTAATGATGAGCTAAAAAAAAAAGGTCACAAAAAAATCTCATAGTGTTTTAAGAATTTCTGTTGGGCCGCATTCAAAACCCTCCTGGGCCACAGGTTGGACATGCCTGGTAGCACAGTGCATGAAACATAGCAGATGCTCAATAATTAATGCTGATTGAATGGTTGGATAGATGAAATGGGTGTAGATTGCCCTCAGAAGGGCTAGGAGTTTAAATAGGGCCAAGTATGTCCCTTTGACATCTGTGATTAACTGTCCAAGGAGGTAGATTTCATATATTTCCACCCATATCTCAGCTCTCAAAATAATACTCAGAAGCAAAATGGAGAAAAATAAAGCTACTTAGGACTCCATAAAAGTTTCTTAAGGAAAAGCAATGTGGAACGATTGCCAATACTTTATGAATAGAACTAATATAAAACAATAAGCAAGCAAAACAGTGCAATATAATATGCAAAAAGTAAGTAGCCTTACTATATAAAGTACTGAAACAAACTGATTAGAAAAACAATGATCTAATCAAGGCCTCAGCTAGGTACCTTTGGGCAAATTAGAAAGTGTGCCCCATTCTAGGCAGATAAATTAGAAAAAGACACCCCACCTAGTTGGACCCAGTGTTACAAGTACATGCTTGGCAAGTACACAGGTAGGTAGGAACCTTTGTAATAAGAAAACTGTGCCCCTCCTCAGCTGAGGGTGCACAGGTCAATGACTGGAGTTCAGCTTGATGTTGCCCAGCACCCTCTGAGTCTTGGAGCATCACATACACTGAACAACATTATGAGACAGCTCTGACTTTGGTAGAAAATGGACAAAGGTAATGAATAGGCAATTCCAGAAGAGGAATTGGATATGATAACAAACATCTTTTAAAAATGTATCTACCATCACCAGTGATTAAGTCAGTGCAAAGCAAAATGGGGTAAAAATTTTCTTCTGTGAAATTAATAACTGGTATTATTTAGTGCTGGTGAGGGAGGTGTTAATTTGTATTACATATGCAAAGCCACTGTTTCCAAATAAAGTCACATTTACTGAAAAACAAGTTGAGAATAGCTTCCAAAAACCTTAGAAGTGTTTATTTTCTTTGATTTTCTAATTCTACATCAAAGGATTTAGGACATAAACAGTGATGCAAACAGAAGTTCAAATACAAGATGCGTTCCTTGCATCAATTTTATAATAGCAAAAAGCTGAAAATAATCAAATATCCCAACAATGGGAAGATGATTATATACGTTCACAACTGCTTGAGACCCAGTGTGTTTCAGAATTCAGAACTTTCAGGTTTTAGAAAGATACTTGGGTGCATTCATTCTTTAGCCCCCTCAGTAGGGTCCATGGAGCGTCATGAACACATCAGATTCCTGTCTTAAAACCTACTGTCACACTGGTTGGTATGAACAGACCACAAGTCTCCCTTGGGTATATTAATTAGGTCAGCTCTGCAGCCAAATGAGTTGGCATCAAACTTTCGAAACAGCTTTCAGTTTTCAGAACGTTTTGTATTTGTGGATCAGGGATTGTGGATCTGTCAACTTTCTGGTATAATACTCGAGGAGTTTTTAATGTGGGAAAATACTCATACTGTTAAGTGAAGTGAGAGAAGTAACAAAATTACATAATGACCCCTCCATTAAAAAAGTGGGAACTTATTTTTTATTTTATTTTTATTTTTTTCTCTTTTAATTCATTTTTTTTCTTTTTCTTTCTTTTTTTTTTTTAAATTCATTTTTATTGTTAGACTTACTGGGGTGACATCTGTTAGCAAGGATTACATAGGTCTCAGGCATACAATTCTACAGTGCATTGTCAACTTGATGTATAATAAGGTCACCACCTAATGTGACTTCTCTTTCCATCACCTTATATTTAGCTTCCCCCCTTCTCTCCTACCCCCTCCCCTTTCTCCCCTCCCTAACCCACTCATCCCCAAATAAACATTAAACTATTGATTGTGTCCATGGGTTATTTGTTTGTTCATTTCTTTTTTTCTTTGCTTTCAGTTTTATATTCCGCATATGAGTGAAATCATGCAGTTCTTTGTTTTTTCTGTCTGGCTTATTTCACTTAGCATGATGATCTCCAGGTCC
>PVJL010012665.1:0-36093 GCA_004026885.1 Lyroderma lyra | reverse complement strand
TCATTTGTATGAGGGTGGACCAATCAGGGCCCAGAGGTAGGGATGGTGTCTCTATAAGTCAGCTCCCCTGCGGCTACGAGAACACGTTGTCCCCTTCAGCCAAAGACGGCCTTTTCCCTAAACGGCGGAAACCGAAATATCGAAGGTTTCCCCCCCACCCAGACCAGAGAGGAGCAGAGCTGTCCAGCTGGAGAGAAGCCTGGCCGCAGGGCTTCCTGGCCACAGGGCCTCCGTCCCAGGGGCTCCTCCCAGCCATGCCGTCTCACGGGCCTACGACTTCTTAATTGAGCTGTGACGCTATTGACCGGTCCACAGCCCCGCTGCGCTGCACTGCAGCCGAGCAGTTTGCTCTGAACAGTTTCCTTGTTCACTGAACCCCCACGTGGGGGATTCCTGTTGGTGCTGACACGGGGAATGCAGTCTCGGGCTGCACCCTGGCTCTGCTGGGGCAGAACGCCCCGCCCAGGTGCCCGGAGCACAGTGGTGGCTCCTCCCCGCCCGCCGTCAGACACGCCTCTCCCAGGACACCGCAGCACTCCAGCTCACCCACGACCCCTCTCCCCGCTCTCGGGGATGCGGACGGACCGACGGCTCCCTCTTCTGCACGGCGCCGGGTCCTGCACAGACGGCCTCCTGAAACCTGCCCACGTCCCCCGGCCACCAGACCACGTGCCCCTGGAGGCAGGGCCCCCAGGCTCCTGCGCCTCCTCATCCCGCGTGGGGTGCGTGTTCAGTCCCGATGCAGATGTGCTGGACGAATTAGCAAGCTGCACTTGAGCTGCTCTCTCACATCACCCCCTCAGGACACTGACCAGAGCAGCTGTGAGGATGCGGGGAAAACTATTTCAACATCGTCGGACTTGCTCGCTGCCTTTTAAAGTGTTCAGGGAGGAGAAGGCTGTGACCTTTTGGAGAGAGCCGACTGATGTCAGCCCGGGGCAGCTGCACGGGCTGAGCTGCCCTGTACACAGGTTGGACAAGAGGTTCCACTTGTCACTCTCTTCCTTTGTCCAGGAGATGAGAGGTTCCCTGCGCTGGCTGCTTGGGGAGCCCGGTGGGGCTGGGATGGGGGAGGGGAGCATTTGGCAGGCAGCACCCCATCTCAGTTATTTCTAGAAACACACCACTTAATCTGCAAAGGAAATGTCATGCTTCTTTTCCAACTGAATTAAGTTCCAAAAGCAGGAATTGAGCAATTGCTACATCTCAGGCACAGAGATGCACAGGTCTCCCAGACCCAGAGACAGCTTCTCAGAGGGTCTGGGGTCTGAGCATGCTGTGCCCACCCATCCTTCTAGCTTCGGACCTGACCCGAGGGGACCCGGGCTGCCCGGAAGAGTCCGGTGGGATTGGACACAGAGCAGGGGATAGTCATGCAGCATGGAGAAAGGACACCCACGGGGCTGGGGGAGGCACAGCTACAGCTACTAATTCATTTGGATGAAACCTCTAAACTATAATTAAGGCAGCATCTCTCCAGCTTTGGAGCACACAGACCAATCAACAGCTGCCCGTCTTGATTCACCGCCGGAGCCTCGCTGAACGGGAGCCCAGCCGCCGGTGCCCACGGCCGTGTGCTGCTCCGAGGGGCATGTGACACCAGCAGGGACGCGCCGCTGGTCCCTCCGCAGCGCTATTTGCAGCCCTCGCCCTACAGCCCCGGGTGGAGCAGGAGAAGTCCATCTCATTGGACAGGGTGAGAAAACACCAGATGGAACCAGGATGAAATTCAGGAGGTACCTGGACTACAGGGCTGCTCAGAGCCCTGGTCCATCCTGCCCCTGCCCACCGTGACCCTCCACAAGAGTGACAGAGGGGCTGCCACTCACCCCAGGACTCTTCCTGGGTGGGGAGGTGGGAGTCTGAGGGGAAATCTCTGAAAGCCACCTGCACTTGCAGCTCCTGGCACCAAGGGTGACAAGTGTCACCCTGCCACCCGGACTGGTAGGAAATGCACATGGAATGCCCCCAGCCTTGCTTGTGCCCCTTTCAATTGCACCGGGTTCCAGCTTCGGGGTTGCAGAAATGTTGACAACAGCTGCAGGGTGGGCAACTAGAGGCACCCAGAAAAGGCTTCGGGGTGAGGCTGGAATATTCTGGAACAAACACCTGAAGGAGCCATGTCTTTAGACAGCAGAAGGGAGGACAGGAGAAACCGTGACTGTTGTTGAGACTGCGTTCAGAGCTGCTCCCGGCTCCTGGTTTTCTCCTCCTGCGCAGAGAATGTCTCCTTCGTCCTCCCTGAAGTTGGGTACAGTTATGTGACATGCTTTGGCCAATGTCCTGCTTCCTTCCCCGGGGCCACTGGTGCCCAGCTCTGAAGGGTGAAAGGTCCAGAGCAAGGACAGCACATCACAGACACGGAGCATGAGTGAGAAATAGACCTCCGCTGCCTGAGCCACCAACCGCTCGGGGCTGCTTGTCACCCGTGTCATGTGGTGGTGACATATTTGGTAGCAGTGCTGCCTGCGGTGACAAGCCGGCCATGCACCCAGTGAAGCTGTTGCACCCGGGGAAGGGGCTGGGATGGAGACTCAGTAGCACGTACTGGTCACTGTTGGACTTTAGCACACTGTCACAAGGAGGCAGCGGGAACAAACAGAAATGGCTGGCTGCAAACGCAAATGAGGGGAGCACAGGGACTCCCCCAAACTCTGGCAGGTGTAGGCCTGGGAGCACTAACTGCTTTCCTACGCCAAGGAGTGAAGGAAGGCATTTGGAGAAAGGTGTGGAGCCCCAAAGCCTAACTACAACGGAGCCATGGTATGAGGGCCAGTTAAGGGGATGGGGTCACAGCAGAGATAAACTGAGGACGCGGTGGCTCGTGACAACAGCCTGACCAGAGATGCGGCACCCAGCAGCCCACGGAAGGGTCTATGCATGAAGTGTGATGTCTCCAGGCGACAGTGATGACCTCTGAGGACAGGGAGACATGGGGGGACAGGGTAAGGAAACATGGAAAGTCTGAGCATCAGGCCTGCAGAGGAAGTGATGGCTGTGGCCATTAGAACGTGGGGTTCCCGGGCTCCCAATGAGCACGTCATGACACTTTTGAGACATTTTGGCTACAAGGGCCAGCCCGCGCTGTGTCCTTTGGCTGGGAAAGCTCTTCAGCCCCAGACCCGTGTCCGGTGTGACTAAGGAGGCCGGCGGGAGAGCCAGCCCTCCCCCCCCCCAGATGGAGCAGGGGCTGCAGGGGACCGACAGACAGCTCCCCGGGAGCAGAGCAGGGCCCAGCAGAGAACATTCCCGCCCACCAGGGCAGCCTGGCCCTCCAAATATCTGCCCACTGGGGTTTCCCAGCCGCTGCAGACTGGAACGGGGGGCTCTGTGGCTCCCCACTCTGCCCCTTTCTGAATAAGGGCATTTATAAAGACCCTGTCCCCACCATTGGGGTGGTGGTGGGGTGCAGGCAACTTGCTATTTTTAGCACACAGATACCTGAGCCAAAGGGTCCAGGTACAGACCTGGTGTGGTGGCCCTGACCCTCACTCAAGAGCCTGGCACAGGCCCTGCTGGCAACACCGAGGCCACAGGGCTCTGGTCCCGAGGGGGCTGAGGGCTGGCAGGCCCCTTTATATTTATATTTGGAAATACCGCGTTTGCTGGTTAAAAATGGAACTAATGATATCTTTGTTCAACACGAAGACAATTGTTTGGGGGAATTATAGTTTCCCTCTCTTTGAAGTGTTCCGCAATCTATGGCATTTCCAAGCATGTAGAATTGTTTGGAATATTTCTAAGAATAACTTCTCCCGGGAGCCAGAGAGAGGTTATGAAATTTATGCTTTTCAGCAGCAGGAAAACTGTTTCCAAACCCTTAAAAGAGCCTCTCTATGTTCGAAGCCCCAGGAAGTCACCAGAACAATAGTTCCTAGAAAAGGGCCTTTTATCATGGTTGAAAGATTGCCCTTTGAGAAAGCAGACCCCACCAGGAGCCATGATCCCCACAGCCCCCCTCCCCCAGCGTCCTCACTTGATTGTATTAGAGCACCCACAGCTGGGACCCTCCGGGGGGGGTCACCAGGCTCCTGCAGCTGAGATCCCCCAAGTGGAGCTGGAGCCTGGCCACTGTGTGCATGTGTGTGTGTGCGCGTGTGTGTGTGCATGTGTGTGCGTGCACGTGTGTGTGCATGTGTGTGTGCGTGTGTGCGAGCCTATGTGTGTGCGTGTACGCGCACGTGTGCGTGCATGCGTGTGTGTGCGTGTGTGCGTTTGTGTATGCATGTGTGGGCATGCCTGTGTGCGCGTGTGTGTGCGTGCGTGTGCGCATGTGTATGCGCATGTGTGTGCATGTGTGTGTATGCGTGTGTGCATGCGTGTGTGTGCGCGCGTGTATGCGTGTGTGCATGCATGTGCGTGTGTGTGCATGTGTGCGTGTGTGCATGCTCTCACGTGCACGAGCCAGTACTTTCCTCCGAAAATGATTTGCAGTCACCCGTGATAGGAACACATCCAGAACGAGGCACATGCGCACACCTGCCAGTCTCCCCTACTCACCCTCCAGGACGGGTTTAAACAACACACCTCAACCCGTCCTGCTGGGAGCCCCGTTCTCTCCCCAGGAGCTCCATCACTATTTGGGGCTGGATCGGCCTCTGTCTGGGAGAATGTCCTGAGATTACAGGCACTGAGGAGCCCCCCTGGCCTCCACGCACAGCTCCAGCACAGTGACAACCAAAAGTGACTCCAGACATTGCCAAATATCCCCCGGGGGCAGAATCACCCAAGATGGAGGCCACTGCTGTCAACCCGGTGAAGGCATGGACACCTCTGCCCACCACGGACCCCACACCAAGGGCGGGCCTGGCGCCGGCAGTGCCCATGTGCAAGGGACAGAAAGAGCAATGAGCAAGCAACCTGGTGAATGTGGCCCAGTCTCTGCTGCTCAGCCTGGCCTGGCCTCACTGTCACCTGTGGCGTGGGAACCCCCTGCACAAACCCCACACCACTGGGCGGTGCCCACGGTGGCCATCTCCCAGCTCCCACCTCTCTCCATCGCTGGGGCTTTGGAGAAACGTGGTGCCCATCAAGGTCAAAGCCAGATAAATAAAAGTGAACAAAGGAGGTATGCATAGCATCTGATTCCTCACAGGCCGACTGCTAACATGCTGACATTCTAACGGTCCTACTAACAGTGTAACGGAGCCCCAAGTCCCTGGGCCAGGCAGTGTAACAGAGCCTCAAGTCCCTGGGCCAGGCAGTATAATGGAGCCCCAAGTCCCTGGGCCGGGCAGCTCTGGCCAGCAGGCTGCGGTGTCCCCTGACGTGTGAGACTGGCCAGGCGCAGAGCCCTGGGTGCTCATTGGCATTCAGCCCGGTGGCCGGGGGGGGGGGGGGGGGGGGCGGTCTGTCAGTGCCTGGTGTCCTCCAGCCCCTGGGCAGGGGAGCCCCTGATGTGTGCCCAAACCCAGACCCCTGCCCCTTCACCCCACTCGGGTACTCGGGAGAGAGGGTCCGGAAGAAATGTCCAGTCCGCCAGCCCAGCGTTCCTCTACCTCAGCACTGCTGACACTGGCTTTAACCAAGCTGGGGCTTTGTCACATGGATGGCCAGCCGAGCAGGGCCTGTCCTCTCCTAGGCACCCAGTGAAGGTTTTTTGAGTGGCTGGAAGGATGCTGTGACAGGCTGGGTCTCCAGACCCCTTGGGGATATTGGCTCCTGCCAGTTCCTACCTTGTCCTGGAAACTCCTCGCAGTGGACGGTCACTCAACTGGGGATCAAAAGCTATTATTAGCAACCTTCTGAAGTCTGGGGTCAAGGGTGAGGGCCAGCTGCCGCTCCCAGCTGCGTGACCTCGGCTGGCGGGGACCTCGCTGCACTCTGCCCCTGCCCAGGAGTTCTGGGCACATCATCCCCGTGTTTCACGGAGACCAAGGGAGAAAGCAGGTCTGGGGCACCTTAAACCTGCATGGCAGTCAACCCCTCATTCCCCACCCTGCAGTCGAGCCATGCGCCTGTGTGAGCCTGAGTTCTCCCACGGGCAATCTGCCACAGGCCCGGCTCTGTGTGCAAGGACAGGGGGCTGGGCCACCTGGCCCCCCATGGGGTCTTCTAGGGGTCCACACCTCCCCCTGGTCCTTACTCAGCAACCAGCCCAGCTACACCCATCCTACTGCACAGCCGGCATGCTGAGCACACAGGGTCCCTTTGAACGGCGTGTCCTTTATCAGTCTCACCCCACGCGGGGCAGGTCTTTCCCATAAATATCCACAACACTTTCCAAAACCTTTTCTGAAGTTATCCAAGAATGCGTGCGCACACACGCACACGCACGCGCGAGCACACACACGCACACACACACACACAGGACTCGGGAGGTGTAAATAGGATTGAGCTCTCTGCTCCACTGAGAAACGCTGCAAGGAAAGTCAAGGGCCTCGTGTCTCAAAACTCACATCAATGGGCGCTTTTGAAAAACCACACGTAGAGCAAGAAAAGGAAAAAAGGCTTCATTCAGGTCCTCGCCCGGAATCCACTGTGTCTCCACTCCACCCTCTCCGCGTCCATGCTGCTTCACACCCGCTGCCTCTGCCCGCTGCTCAGCAATCACAAGCCGTAGTTTTAAAACAGAGGCAGAAAGTCCTCATGTAATTTAGTGGTGGCGATTTGTCACCGTGCCTGAGCACAAACGCTCCCGGCAGTGAGGGCCGCAGACTTATCCGGAGGGAGAGATCTATATATCCTGCACTAACGTGACGTTACCAGGTCAGGTAATTGCGGCACGAACAGGAAGTTCCCCACTGATGGATTGTGCTTCTAGGTCTTTCAGGAGTGCTTTTCATGCGGACGGTTGCGTCCACTCTAACAGAGAATTGGACAAAGCCAGAGCATGGGGACCCACCCCAGACAGGAGGGAACAAAGACCATTAACAGGATTGCAGAATGCCCCGTCTTTCTGACAAAGGGGTGTCCCAGTGGTGAGGGCTTGCTGTGTACCCTGGATACACAGATTCTCTGTCTGTGAGGATGGACTTAACACGGTCCCATGAGACACCACTCACCTGTCCGAACGCCAGCATCTGGACACTGAGCCCAGCAGGTGCTGGGAGGACTGCGGGGGCAGGACCCTCATGCACCGCTGGTGGGGACACTCACGGTGCAGCCCTGGGGAAGACGGGTGGGCAGTTTCCTACAAAGATACACACACTCTTACTGTGTGATCCACTATCAAGCCCCTTGGGCTTTTCCCAATCGGGTAAAAATCTGCACAAGAACGTTCACAGCAGCTTTCTTCATAACTGCCAAAAACTGAAACCAACCAAGACTCCATGCACGAAGTGATTAAATAAACTGTGGTCCATCCAAAAATGGAATAGCACTCGGTGATAAAAAGCAATGCAAACTCCCAAATTTGAAAACCTTAGCCCGCAAAGACTTATGTACCCCACCGTGCATCACTGCACTGCTCACGGTGGCCAAGACATGGAGACAACCAAAGTGTGCTGTGACAGATGCCTGGATAAGGAAGCGGTGGTGCGTACACACAATGGAATATGACTCGGCTGTAAGAGAAGAGGAAATCCTGCCATTTGTGACAGAGTGGAAGGGCCTAGAGATCACCGTGCTAAGCGACATAAGCCAGACAGAGAACACCAAGAACCACATGACTTCACTCATATGCGGAATATCAACCTGAAAGCAACAAAGAAACAAAAAAACCTCATGGACGGGTCAACAGTTCAGTGGTTCCCTGAGGGCAAGAGGCAGGGGGGGGGCAGGAGGGAGGGGGAGCCAAGTCATGGTGACGGAAGCCCTGACCCCTGACCCCGGGGTGGAACACACAATGGAACACGCAGACGATGCATGTAGAATTGTACACCTGGGACCTATGGAATGCTTGTTAATCAATGTCACCCTAATAAGTCTAACAATAAAAAAAAAGTTTTTAAAGCAATGTGCTATCAAGCCATGAAAAGACATGGAGGAGACACGAAGGCACGTTCCTAAGTGCAAGAAGCCAGTCTCTAAAGGCCATGTACTTTACGGTTCTAACGACACGCCTTCCCGGAAAAAGCAAAGATGAGGTGGGAAGTCATCAGTGGTGGCCAGAGGTTCGGGGAGGGGAGAGGTTGGACGGGCGCAGCATGGCGAGTACTTTAGGGCCGTGAACTAATTCTGTGAGACTGGCAGGTACGTGCCGTGACACCACGCGTTTGCCAAAACCCATAGAGTTTTACAGCACACAGAGTGAACCTTAATGTATGTACATTTTTTAAAAATTCAATGAGGAGGTCAGAGGGTCCCAGGATGGGATGGGGACACTGGCAGAGGAAGGTAACTGTAATACCAATGCATGATGCAGCCTCACTGACGGCGACGGGGCAATGGTGCTCATCTAAGTGACTTGGGAGACGAAGGGAGTCTGTTAGACTTGGGTAGGTTCCTTCGGGGGTTCTGGTTAACAGTTCCGGAACCACCACACACTGGGACTGGATAAACAAGTAACTGGACTGAGGGGATCAGGATCCAGACTTCCCTCCGTGGGAGTGAAGGTTACAGGGAAGCAAAGAAACGATTCGTGTGGTGACAGATTAGGGCTGGAGGCAGCAGAAGGAACTCAGGTTTAACTTAATACAGATACAGACGGAGAGATGACAGCAATGATAGATGACAGACAGACAGACAGAGAGAGGGATAAGATAGGTGATGATAGACAATAGACAGATGTAAGATAGATGATGATGATAATACATAGACAGACAGACGGACAGAGAGAATACATGGGTTAGTAAACATGCACTTGTGTCCTTGCTCTGTCCACTCAGGGAGCCTAGAAGAAGTGACACCCCAGTTGCAATGAGCATGTCCAGCACCCACATCTTGGTTTTTAAATGCCATTCTCCAATAAAAGGAACCAGGGCTCCTTAGAGACATGGCTAATTCCAGAGCTGGGACAGGACACATACGCAGGCCGTCCAGAAAGCATCCAGCCATGTGACACGCAAAATAGAGGCCTTCGTGGCTGGATTTTTTCCGGACAGCCCTGGTACACGATGAACCTGGAGCATCTTGCAGTGCCAGAGGGTACAGTGCTCTAAGGACAGCAGGGTGGCAGTGTGGCCAAGGGACATGGGAGAGAATGGAAAGAGCTCCCAACAGTCAGGGCTGGAGCGACTTAAGCAAACAAAATGGTACGTACGAGCCCCAAGCACAGAACAGCCCATTGTCCCGTACTGACGGGAGTAAGAGACCGACTGCATAAATGAGTGGGTGACGCCAGAGAACTTACGCAGACACCACCCCCCGGAGGAGGTGGCGCATCACCCTTGACCCCGTGAGTCAGGGGTGAGCGTAGTGACCTCCCTCCGGAGAGGACAGTGTGGAAACGAGGACAGAACCTAGCTTCCAGTGGAGAAATTGGCAGACTCATCCGGGTGACCAGGGTCACAGCAGCAGTGGTAAGTCACACTGACAGCAGGCACCCCGATTTGCTGTGATGAGAAGGGCACTGCACCCCTGTGGTCCCTCCCAAGAACCCTCCCCCGCAAGTCTAACCACGAGGAAACATCACACAGTCCCAAGAGAGGGACATCTGGAGCAGCTGTCCCCAGGTCTGTCACTTCACCTAACACCAGGGAAGTCTGAGCAGCTGTCACCAAGAGGGGCCTAAGGAGACGTGAGGACTTAATGTCACGTGGTGTTCTGGAGAGGAACAGGACATCGGGGGGACCGGCAAAATCTGAACGACGTGTGGGGTTTAGTCAATAGCGATGCATCAGCGCTGGCTCATTAATTGTAACAAATGTCCCCATTAACTAACGTGTGCGCGTGGGGGACGCTGAGGGGCTTTTACAGGACTTTCTGCACCATCTTCGCAAGTTGTCTGTAATTCTAAAAAGTTACTAAATATGTACAGACGCACACACGCGGTTTCACGTCGCCCTCAGCCTATGCAGAGCGACGCTCCCGGCGACCAACCCCTCGGGCACGCACCTGGGCTGGTACCGCCTGCAGCGACCCCACAGGCCCCACCCATTTCGGAGCCAGCGCTGCGGCTGGGCCGGTCCTCATGCTTCTTACTGTGACTACAGGACACGCCTGAGTGACGGCCATCGGGGAACTTTGAAAAGTCCAGGTTTGTCCCTCACAGGTGCTGGGGGGTGTCCGGCCGACGCAGGACCACACTAGGAGGGAGCGAGAGAGACCATGGACCTGGGGCTCTGCCTTCACGGGGGTTCGGGGCGGCACCTAGGGCCCCAGGGGCTCACTCCTTATTGGTTTATTTGGAACGTAAGAGCCGGCAGGGAAAACGGGGTCCCTCAGGGGGTCAGCCACCAGGCCCCCCGGCCTTTCTGACCGGGGAGCTGCGTGGTGGGGCGGCCCGGCTCCGGCTCGATGTGCAGTGGGCGTCGTGCTTATCGGAGAGGGACGTCAGGGACAGACACCGCGGCACCCTCAAGCCCATGTCGGGCGCTCCCGTTACAGCCAAGCAGCTCACTGTCAGGCTGTGACCCCACGTACCCGTATGCGTACGCACACATTCCCACCCACCAGCCTGGCACAGGACCCCCTCCACCTGCCAACGTGTCCGAGGGCGGACTCCCGGCAGCCGCCAGCCACACGCCGCATTCCCGCAGGCTCTGTCCGCACACCTGCTTCTGAGCCCAGAGCACCCCGAAAGGGACCTCTCGTGGGACACGGAGGCGGTTCTGAGTGGGGAGCCGCCCAGCAGCCTGGGCCCCTTCGCCATGACCCCACCCTCCACCCCAACCTCAGGCACCCCCACCCACAGCACGGTGGGTGCTGGGGGCCCTGGACGGCCAGGCCCAGCAGCTGCCCGAGGCTGGACCCACCTGACATCGCGTGGAAAGATTTCCCTCCGTGACGGTGAAGTTCTCGTAATGCTCGTTGTGACCACGGTTCCACTTCTCCCATTCGGGCAACAGGGGGTGCTGCCTTTGCCCCCTCCTGGGCAATGCCATCCCCATGTCCCTCCGCTCCACCCCGTGAAGTTCCCATGCTGCAGGTGGAGGAGCCAGACGTGAATCGGTGAAAGGCCCGGCCCAGGTCCCCCCGCTGAGCAGCCCCTCGCACCCTGGTTCCCCGGTTCCCCGACCCAGGTCCCCCCGCTGAGCAGCCCCTCGCGCCCCAGTTCCCCGTCCCGACCCAGGTCCCCCCACTGAGCAGCCCCTTGCGCCCTGGTTCCCTGGTTCCCCGACCCAGGTCCCCCCGCTGAGCAGCCCCTCACACCCCGGTTCCCCGACCCCTCTGTCGCCGTGCAGTCAGTGGTGGGTGCAGTCGTTTTGCTTTCCCATCACCCTGTCTCGTCGTGCAACGGGGCGCCTCTCCCTCCGGCACAGAGCACAGGGTGAGGGGTGGGGGTGCTCCCAGCAGAGGCGTCTGAGCCACACACACACACACACCCACCCTCCGAGGACTCAGGGTCCAGCCGAGCACAGCTGAGACCGAAGCTGCCGCTTCCCGCCCATCACCCCAGTTCGCCATTTCCGGGCCCCGCAGCCTGAGCACAGAGGCCCCTGGGGACCCACACGCCGAGGCCCCAGGGGTCTGGCTCACCCCCGCCACCCCTGACATGGGGACCGCCACCGGCACGGGCAGCGCGGCCCCAACTGGGCAGCCCCCGGCAGGCACAGCGAAGCCCTCCCGGGGCGAGAACTTGGGAGCCAGCCCAGAGGGAAAACGACGGACTTCGGGTCCCCCATCGGGACACAGCAGCACCGCGCTCCGGAACGACAGCCGTTCGCCCGCCGGGTCTGACTGCGAGGTTTGGTTGTCGTTTATTATTTTATTTCTTTTAATACGTGAGAAGTCCTGGAGGTCCCCCACAGAGCTCGCCAGGCCAACCCCTCCATCTCCCAAGTGCGGCTCCGCCCCCCCTCCCGCCTCTCGTTGCCATGGCCATGGCGACCCTCCCAGGCCCCCGCCTCCACTGTGCGTCCCTCCGAGGCCACACCCGGCTGGGCCGTCCTTCTGGCCTCTGCCCCGCCCGCCACGCCTCCTGCCCCGACTCACCCCCCACACAGCGCCTTATAAAGGAAATCAGACACAGCTGCCCCTCTGCCCGCACACCTACCGGCTCCCCTCCCACTCAGGGACGGTCCCCCACGTGGTGTGTGACCCCACGGCCCCCTTCCTGCCCCTCCCTCACTCAGCTCTACCCACACCGCTGTCCAGCCCCGCTGCGGCCCGGCACAGGATTTCCGCCCTTTTCAAGGCTGAGTAACCGTCCAGGGGTAGACCTGAACTTGAACCTCTGCCCTAAAGCGCAGACTGCCCCCTGGGAACCCACCCTGGCTGGGGGCAGTCTCCTGAGTCCCGTGTCTGCCACCGCCGGGCCCCATGTGACCCCACAGCCAGCTTCTCGGGGCAGAGGATGTCACCTGTGTCCTAAGACGCTATGTGCGGAGCCCAGAGAACCGGCCCGAGATCGGTTTTAGAAAAGGCCCACCATTAGCCCAGAGCCTCCAGGGACCAGGGGGTGATGCGCAAGAGGCTGAGCACAGGAGGGTGCACCCCAGATGAGGGTCAGAGGCAGGTGGGGGTGCTGGGGTGCTGGGGGTTGCTCCCCCGGCCACATTTCTCTCACGGCTGGTTTTCACGCCACACCAGCACCACGAGGGCCTCAGCCGCGATGTGAGAGAGACTGGGATCACCGGACAGGAAGGAAGGATGAAGCATCGTCTGGGAGACCCCTCTCCACCTAACGCACGTCCTGCCTTTGAAGGTGACGAGGCTGCAGCCTCGCTGCTCCGTGGGGAGAAGGCAGTGGCGGGCCGGAAGGTCTCAGAATGGCGGGGGGAGGGGAAGGGGAGAGGGCCCTCCCAGGGAGCCCACTCGAAAGGATTCTATCCCAGCACACAAGGAGCCAGGCCTCTCCGAGAAAATCGGCCTTTCACAAAACGACTTGGAAACCTAGTCCACACGGTGTGCGTGTCACCTTCAGACAACGGCGCCGGGTTACAGACGCCGGACGCCAAGGGGAACTAAACCCGCACCCAAGCAGCGCGTCTGGAGAGGCGGTGAGCAGCAGGCAGCACCCAGGGCCTGCCGGGGCTCGGGGAGAACCCGTAGGGGGTGGCTGCGGTGTGTCAGGGTCGTTAACGACAGCCCTGACCAAGTCCCCGGACGCCACCAGGCCTGCTGCACCCAGGGCGCCCAGCAATCCGCATTCTGAACGACTTTCTCACACGGAACAGGATGCCACACAGGCCCAAAGGCGGTGCCCACAGAGACCTCCACAATCCGTGGCTCGGTGCCCGGAGACCTGTGCACCACCCACAAGCTGGCTGCCTGGTCCTCAGCCCGGGCCACCTGGAGGCGCAGCAGGTAGCTGGAAATGCCAAGGCCACTTTGGAGAGAGGCCAGTCTGCCGTGAGTCCCCCCCATGTCACCACCCTTCTGGGAATGAGTAGGGCAGCTCCCACCACCTGCAGAAAGGGACAGGAGCGTCCCAGAGACCCTGGGGGAGGAGGGCTTGATGACTGTGCCCAAGACTGTGAGCACAGACAGAAGTCAACGCACTCCCAAAGACAAGCGTGCGGCAGAGCCTGTGGGCAGAGCTGCCTCTGAGAGGTGGGGGGACAGGGGGCTGCGGGGGGCTGATGAGCCACCGAGGACGGGGCCCGCTCGGGTCCCCGGGGGTAAGTGCCCCCCCCCGTAAGGAGCGTTCTCCCCAGGAGGATGCCTGAAGGGGTGATGGGCTGGGGGCGTCTGCAGGGAGTGGGCGGCCGGGTGCCCGGGGGCCACCCAAGGAACCCGTCCACCCATGGATCGCACAGAAATCAACGCAGCCTGAGCCCCGGGGGAATACAGGGGCTGTCCGGAAAGTACCCAGCCACGCACCCAGGCTCAGCACAGGGACAGCGGCTGGGCTCTTCCCGGACCGCCCTCGTGGGGCGCCGTGGGCCGTCAGACGGCCTCACGCGGCCCCGACCCACGAGTATGGCCACCTGTTTTACTCTCCACACCTCGTATTTTTATCCCTCCTGGGTCCCCATAGCGGCTCCAAGGAGGAAGCCAGAAGTAGGGTGTGCAGCAAGGGGCCTGGGCAGGTGTCCCAAGGAGGGACGACACTGGCAGAACGTCACTGCCAGATACGAGAGAAATGGCAACGAGGAGGTGCCGGCCGCAGGCCCGCCGCCCACCCCAGGGGGCTCCGCAGGGGCACGTGCCGGCCTTCCGCCATGAGGGCTCCGGCCACTAGAATTAGATGGCGCCCAGGCACCGGGGACACAGCCAGCCGTCAGGGTGCAAACCCAGCATCAGCGGGACCGACAACGGCGCCCCCACCTGAGCACCTGCAGGGGCGCCCCCTTCGTCTCGGCTCAGAGAAGCGCCCTTGGCCTAGGTCTGGGGAACAGATGCCCAGTGACCCCGGGAGAAGGGACAACAGGAGCGAAGCCTGGGAAGAAAGCAGGGGCGAGCCCAGCCCTGCAGCGGAGCCTCTGCTCCCCCAACCCCCCGATGCCAGATCAGGGCGCCTTATCTCATTAGCACTCCCGGGCCTGGGGTGCCTGGCTGAGCGAGCGGATGAAATAAACCAGGGCGGTCAGGGCCAGGCTGCCCCGTGACGTAAGCGAGACGCTGAAGGAGCCTCAAGGAGGTGAGGTTTCTATACTTCAGTCAAACTACTGAAATGACAAAGCCAGGGGACTTGGTGGGTGACCTCCATGTCACATAATGCCTGAAAGCAGCACCACGAGGAGACGCACGCCAAAGCACCGTGGCAGGGAGGGCACAGCAGAGACACGGAAAGCAACGGCACCGCCACGAAGCCGGCCACCAGCCACGGAGTCCGAGACCAGCACGTGGACACTTACGTTACCGTGGCCGTAGCCAGAGGTGGCCGCGCTGGGCCGCACCGGTCCGCAGGGCACGGGGCGCAGGTGTCCTCCCCTCCACAAGTAACAAGTATTGGAGAAAGCCCCGTGGGCGATGAGAAAGCTCTAGAAGCCAGTGCCAGAAGACGCCGTGAGTTAATCTCCTTTCTGAAGCTCTGGGCTCACTTGGCTGGGCTGCCGGGGCGCGTGCTGCCAGAGCGGCCCTGGCTCATAAGTAATTAGAAGATAATTAACATTTGTAACGTACAATGGGAAACATCTGGACCTACTGACTTATTAAAACCTTGGAACCTGATTAATCAATTGTGTAGTGAGAAGGAAAACAGGCCAAGGTTAGGGGGCTGATTAGCTCTCTTGTGTGCAGCCCTCCGCCTCCCCCACCCCATAAAAGGCGCCCCCCACCCCACCTCACCCTCCTCGGCTCTCAAAGTCTCGGACTCTACCTGCCCAGGGCACCGCACCCCTGCCTTTCCCACAGGCCAAAGTCCTGTGGGATGGACAGAAAGGCCAAGGGCCCTGGGTGGGGTGCTGCCCACTGCCCATCCTCCCCCCTCTCCTCCGGGGAGCACAGGGAGAGAGGGGGCCCTAAGCATGCCCCCTGAGATGCACCATGGGGAAACCTGGAAAACGCTGTGACGTCCAGCCCCTGTCCCCACACACAGGGGAGGACAGAAAGATACCAAAGCAATGCAGCCCTCCCACCAGGACCACGTGGGTGAGGGTGTGCGGGATTCAGGGGTGCCCCACCCCAACGGCCCCCTTCAGCGCCTGAGCAGCAGGGCAGGGGCTGTGTGCAAGCACAGGTATTGGATGAGCCCTAACGCCCTCCCCAGGGGCCTTGGTTTCCCGCCAATACATGACCATGTTGCTCTTGGACCCAGTCACGTGATTTGAGTTGGGGTGTCCATCGCCACACTGGAACCCTGAGGCCACACTGATGGGTCAGCAGGCAGGCACGTGCCATGAGCTGACCCAGCTAAGGGAAGAGGCCTATCGGGTGCCTGGGTGAAAGGCTGTCAAGAAGCCTGTTTGCAGCCCTGGCTCCTGGCGTGGAAGGTGGCATCTCTGAAGGAACAAAGTGACACCTGTGAGGTAGCCGTGGGGATCAGGGTGGCTGACCGCACACAGCGGCCCGGCCCCCTTGAACCAGCTCCAATCCAGATGCTTCCCCTGCTTCAAGTTCATAAGCCAGTGGGTTCCTTGTTCTTAAGGTTCCTGCACATCCCCTACTTGGTCCCCAACACTCCTGGGAAAGGCGCAGTCACCCCACTGGAGGGATGGGCTCAGGAAAAGCCAGCAGACATGACAAAGGGATCCCTAGAAGGTGCGCGTGGCCACCAAACCAGCAGAAGGGAGGGCTGGTCTGCCGACGGCCCCACTGTGACAATTCTCCGACTTTGTGGTAGTGCGAAGGCGACACGCACTCAGCAGGAACTGTCACGGGGACCCTGTCCCTGGGCCAGTGACACGCAGCCCCGGTCAGCCGTGCCGTCACGAGTGACCGGCCGAGACCGCGCCGTGTCCCTGGTGCCAGCGCTTCTGGGGTGCTGTAGCCAATACATCGCCCGGGACGTCACCACTTCGTGATAAAGTAGGCTTTGTGTGAGGTGGCCTTTGTCCCACTGGGGGCTAATGGGTGCGTCGTGAGCAGGGTTCGGGGTCAGCTGGGCGACCTGTGACATTCGGTAGCTCAGGTGTTTTCAAACTACTGTGGTCCTGACAGGAGCATCGGTGCTAGGGAACGGACCACGGGCGTGTCCCCATCAACGGCCAGCCTTTCCGTGTTCTCAGCTCAGCCTCTTCCTGGCCACCGGAAGGCCACCAGTCTCGACCCCCGTCCTCCGGTACTGGCTTTTCAGCAGGTTCTGTTTTTAGGTGGATTTTTACCTGGTTTCCCAGGTGAAGCAGGTGCCGCAGGCGCCTCTCTGCGGGGGACCGAGTCCCACGTGGGAGAGAGAAGACCCTGAGTGCGGAGCCGGGAGCGCCGGGTGGGTTGGCCCCAGGAGCAGGAACACCCCCCAACTTTGCGGGGGCTGACACCGCCCCCACCCCGACTCCGGTCCGCCTGTCGCTCAAACCCGCGTTCCGCCCGCCACCTGCTCCGTCCGCTCACCGCCAGCTCAGGGCCCCTCCCCAAGCCCCGCCGTCGGGATCTACCCGCTCAAGGTCAATCCAAACACAGCCGCAGCCGCAGGGCGTGCCCTCGGGCCAGCTCACCACGGCACACCAGGCTGGCAAGGACAGTCCCGGGGGCGCAGCAGACCCCCCGCCAGCCCCCATGAGGGAAGTGGCAGGAAGAGAAAACTCGGTCACTTAAGGCCATGAAAGTATGTGACGCCCGAGTTGCGGAGAGCCTGTCCTTACCGCATGCCACCGCCAAGGTCTGCTCGGGCAGTTCGGGCCTGTCCGCCGGGGGGTCACCCACGGCCGCACCCCTCAGACAGGCCACCGCAGAGGCGGGACGGAGCAGCTCGGGGCGAGTGGCAGCCCCAGTGAAGGCACTCCGGCCCGGCAGATCGCACGGCCACGCAGAGGTGCTTCGGGGAGTACTGAGCCCCCCGAATAAAATAAAAACACGGAGGCCCCGGCGCCCCGGGCGCTCCGTCGTGGTTGCCGCCTGCACAGGCAGGAAAGGAGGCTCAACGTCAGACGGACGTCTCCCCGGCCTCGGAGGGGAAGGGCGCTGTGTCACAGCTCAGGGGCCGCCGGTGGCCCGGCGGGTGTCTGGCAAAAATGACCTCGGGGGTCATCTAGGGCCGGCCCCTCATTCACAGGTGGGGACACCAAGGCCAAAGTCATCCAGCAGCCAGGTCGGTGGACCGGAAGGTGTTCAAATGGGGAAGTACATGACCGCACCCCAGACAAGACCAGCACGAGACAGGCTCCTGGCACACTCTGGGGGCGATCGAAAGCCTGCTCCCCAGCCCAGCGTGGGGACCCACGTGGCTGTGCAGACTGCTCAGGCCCCCACACCCACCCAGACCCAAGCCTGCTGCTCCTCTCTCCTGTTACCGATGTCCAATGGCGGCTGTTCGAAGCTGGACGGTCCGTCCTTCTGGTCCACCCGCTGCCCAGCTGCCCGCCCCCTGACCCCCATGGCTTTGTCTCTGTGGTAAATGAGACCTGTCCAAGGCCTCCATCCTGCTCCCTCTCTCTGTGCCAGGGTTCTGGGGAGACCAGAGGGCAAGCTCCGTGAGGATGGCTCTCACTCACAGCGGCAGCCCCAGCCCCCAGGACAGTACCTGGCAGGTAGCAGGCGCCCCTTGAACTTGTCAAGTGAACCGACAGGGACAGCTGGCTGTCAACAGACGGGCGGGAAGACAGGACAGGTGAGGAGCAGGCCCGGGGATCTGTGCGTCACCTCCGGTGTACGTGAGCCCAGTCACTGACACCCCTGCTGCCTGCAGGTGTCTCTCCCCTGCGGTCACATGCACAGCGAGCCCCCAGAGGTAGCCAGGTGGGCATGGAGACCATCTCCCTGGGCTTGGATGCCAGGGGTCAGACTCACCTTGACCTGCTGGGCTCCCCTGCGAGCTGCAACGCTGACCTCAGATACCGGAACTGGGCCCAAGGCCTCACTTCTCAGAGCCCTGCTATGTGGAGACCCTGTCCCTTTGGCGGGGATGAGACCGGGTCTGGGTTCAGGGTGTCTAGCTAAATGAAAATAATAACCACATCCGTATTAAACCATTCTGAAGCGACACGCACCGTGAACAGCCACCGGCGTCAGGCCTGATGCAGTCAAGGGCAGGGGGTGGGCAGGAGTTTCACCCCCACTTCCAGGTGGGAAACCAGGGCGCCAGGAGGTTAGGGCCTGGGCCGCGGTTTCTGTGAGAGGGGTGAGCGAGGCAGGGGGAGCTGCCCTGGGAGTAGCCAACCTGGAGGGTCGCGCCTGGCTCTGGGGCATCAGGGCAGCCCTGGTGTCTGTCCCGGCCCTCAGTGACTGGGCAGGGGACAGTGGCCCTGAGCATAGGAGCTGAGAGCAGAGGCACGGGGTGTGGGTTCTGGATTGGGTGGTTTGAATCTGAAAGGCCCACTCGAGGGTGTGTTGTTTATACCCCTGGGCCCTGGCTAACCCTGGGAGGGACAGAGCCCCAGAGGCCACAGCACCCGGATACAGGAAACAGAGCACAAGGTGAACTCGTGTCCTGGAATCTGCCCCCAGAGGTCTGGCGGCCATCGCTGACCTACTCAGAGGCTTTCATGCCCCTGTGGACATGAACCTGAGGCAGGCACGGGCTGGACCGCAGTCCACGCGCTATGCCAGGTCCCCCCGAGCAGTGTGCAACCCCCACAGCTGGTGGGAGGCCCCAGGCGGCCGGCACTCCCTGCTGAGGGCCAGATACAACCAAGCCGGTGCCCCAGGACTCGCTCTGCTGCTCGGAAAGCGCCCACAGGGACAGAGCGCCCCGGCCGGCCCAGGTCCTGTCTGCTCGCGCTCCGTGCTCGGTCTACGACCCCCGAGGATGTGGAGCTGTGTTTCCAAACCCTCAGCACCCTGCGCGCAAAACATCGGGGGGGATGGAAGCCGCCGGAGAGGAGCAGACGGTCTCCCCAGGGAAGGCCGGCGTTCGGCCCGGCGCTGCAGACCCCTCCACCTGTCAGGGGCTCCCAGGCCTCCTCTCTCCCCCACGGAAACTGGGGAGTAAACCTTCTCCCTCCGCTTTTGTTCTGGAAAGACCTGTCGTGAGCCCAGGGTGGGGGCTGTGGGTTCTGCTCTGGGGGAGGGGTGGGTTCCTTTGCTTGTTTTCCCGGCAAAAGAACAAAGTGGAGCGATGTCCATGCCTCCGGCTGAAACATGTTGTGACAGACAGTCCCAAGGTAGCAAGGTCAGCCGCGAGATCGCTGCTTCTAAAACCGGATCCCACAGAACTGCAGTCCCCAGGAGGCCAGAGCGTCACCTTCGCCCGGACCCTGCAGGAGACGGGAGGTGTAAAGGCGGCCTCCACACGTACTGCAGCTCTGTTCTTCAGACGTGCCTGGAAGTTGTGTGGCCAAACCAGGAAGGCCTGCTCCAGGGGGCTCCTGGCTGCCCCCGACCCCGGCCCTGGGGCGGCTCGGACCCCAGTGCTCCCTTCTGCTCCCCTCTTGCTCCTGCAGTCACGGTGGCCCTAGCACCGTACCTCCCGAAGGAGGAGATTCTGCAGGTAGCTGTCCCTTCAGGAGCGGGGACAGAGCCCCAGGCTGGGGTCTCCGGGTCCAAATCCACAGTGTGGAATTTCTCCAGCAAACAGTCCCCACACTGAACCCAACTTTTAAAAGCATAGTGGGGGAGGGGGAGTTAGGTGCTGATCGAGAAACAGACTCAAACGGCACCATCAGGTCACCTAGTGCCACAGCCTGATCTTGTGACGGGGACAGGCCCAGACGGAGAACATTCCATCCAGTCACCACAATGACGGGAAGGCAGGGCTGGGACCCCTCGTCCTCACCTGTGACTCCCAGCAGGAGCCACCAGCACGGTGAGGACACCAGCCTTTTCCGAAACCACCAGGGCCGGCCTCTGAAGTCCCATGTCTTCAACTGCCAAGTCAACCAGCCAGAATCACCCCAGTGACACAGTGTCCCCAAGCCTCCTCAGCCAAGATGTAACTGGGTGACAGTGAAAGCCAGGTCTGCACGGCGGACCGGCCGCTGGAGGAAGGAAGTTACCGGAAGAGGCGAGGCCCCACCTGTGTCCCTGGAAATGGAAGTGGCAGGAAGTGCCAAGCAGCAGAACACTCGCCACTTCCTTGTCTCTAGAACCTTCCTTTGGCACTACAGTGGCTTCGTGAAGGTGGCCACCACCACCAAGGCACAAAACGAATCCAATACGGGTTCGAAAAGCACCACAAACCAGCCCGCCTGCCTGGGAGCCCAGCGCCGAGGGAGGACAGGCACAGCCCTCATCAGTGAGGGGGTGGGAGGGACATCAGTGACAAGCTGACGCACAGCCCATCCTGGGGCCAGGGAACACTGCCTGGGGATCCCAGGACGACTGGATGGCTCCCCGGAAGCCTTGAGCGAGAGATACTGGCATGTGCCTGGAGGCCCAGCTCTCGCTTTGGGGACATTAACAACCACTTTGGTTGGCAAAGCGGGAGGTCAGCCTCCATGTCCTGCAGGAGACAGAGTCCCCGGGCAAACCGAGGCCCACTGATTTCCTACGACCCAGAGGACTCCGACCACAGCCTCATGACCTCTGGCCATCATCCCCAGGGGGGACAAGGAAGAGGAGGCTTGTCATGGAGGGACATTCTGGGACACCTCCTCCAGGAAGCTCACTGCCAGTTCACTCTGCCAGGGGACAGGAGACCTCCTGGGGCTCGTGAGCACCTGGGCACATCACCCGCCATTCCACGCTCTGGTCACATGGTGCAGCTGCTTGAATACCATTTGGAGCAAGACGGGTATAAAAGCTAATGTCCCACTGACTTGTAATTGTCTGTTCACCTGTCCCCACCACTGGCAAAGACCGTGTGTCATTTTGCATGCGCAGAACTTGGCGAGGTGCCCGCCCATCGTGAGGGCCGGGATAATAAATGTCGCAGATCTAATAGTAACAATAACAAAGGCCAATATGGACTGCGGGCTCCAAGCCAGACCCTCTGCCTGCCATTCTGTGCCCAGGTGGCACGTGATGGAGCATTTAGATGGGTTAAACCTCTTGTGCAAAGTCACCATGCTACTCAGGGACAGGGGCCATGGATCCAGACATCAGCCACCCCACACTTCCAGACCGGAAAAGGCCAGGTTGTAGGGGGATCTCATCCATGGATGAGAGCAGGAAGCACACACAGGGTCCTGGGGTCAGGAGGCCCCACAACTAGCCGTGAGTCTCCAGCCCAACATGGCTGGGGAGAGGTGACATCCCCACCCCACCCCAGCCTTTCTTAAAAGGGAATACAGGCAGACAGACGAGGAAAACCCCGGCGCTCTATCGGGGAGCCCGGGAACCCTCCTGACCCTGGGAATGTGGAGGCAGAGGCTAGGGGTCCAGTTGGTGGCCAGAGGACACAATGAGGACCAGGGACAACACCCAGGGGCTTCTGGAGGGCAGAACAAGGCTATGAACCCCCCAAACCAGCTTCCCCGAGTCTGCGGCGGGCAGGCATCCAGAGGTGTCTGGCCACAGTGTGCACAAATGCTTCAAGGGCCGCGGTGTGGCTGGGTGGACGGACTAGGTTCCACTCGGTGGCCTTACACAACCAATACCTGCAAGACGACTGGAAAGCATGACGATTAAATGGATGAATTCCACTTTCAGGTCGAGATGGGCTCCACGGTCAATTCTGTCTGATGGCACCGAACCGGCGGTAAGTGGGACCGAACACAGCGGGCGGGGCGTGGACGACAAGCGACAGGCTCGGACGCACGGGCTTGTGTGTGCAGGAGGCTCTGAGCTTCCATGGTCGGTGGGTCTGTCCCGGGGATGTCCTGTCCGCCCAGGCGCCTCCAGTCCCTTTCAGTGATGGTTCTCTGACTGCCCTGCTCCATTCCCGCACACTGAGTATGTGGGTGGCCTTCACCCCAACCCTGGTTCCAGAAGTGGACATGTGACAGGCCTGGCCAATCAGAGAGCTGCATTTCTCTGGCGACAGTGATTGGTCCAGGGATGGGCATGTGATCCCAACTGAGCCAATAGAAGTGCTTGTAAAAAGAAAATAGAAGTGCTTGTGCGGAGCCTGCGGGGAGAGAGGCCTGGAGGAAGGTCAGCCTGGAGGAAGGTCAGCCTGGAGCAGCTGCAGCCATGTTGCCGCCGCGAGGGCACAGCGGCTGAGGAAACGGAAAGGAGGACGTGGGGGACGTGCTCTGAGCCCCTGGACGCAGGGCCCTTTCCCACCAGCCGGTTCGGCTTTCTGTCACCAGCAGCTAACAAAGACGCCCCAGCCAGGACTCCGCGGATGTAACTCTCCCTGTCCCCCGTCCTCGTAACGGAGCGTCGCAGCCGTTGGCGCTGAGATTCACCGGCCGCCTTTCACGGCCCTCCTGGAGATGCCCACACACCAGGCAGCGCCTCTGGCCCAGGCCGGAGCTCTGGCTCAGGCGAGGTGCTCGGGGACGCTGGCTGGGCCCCCCCTCCTTCCTGCACGTGCCTGGACCCGGGTCGGGAGGAGGGCAACGCAGTGAGGTGTGTGCACGGCCCTGCGCCCCTCTCGATTTCACACCTCGGGCGCCCCCCTGCCTTCCCCAGTCCCGCCCTGGTGACCTCGCCGGACCACAGGCAGGTACTGGGGGCCGTGACCCCACGCTCACGCCTGAGCTGCCCTCCCGGCCCCCGGTTCCAACAGTCCTGTCTGCCCTGGGCGCTTTGCTCTCCTCATCTATACGATGGCAGAGGTGACGAGGGGACAGTGTCCCGAACAGTTGGGGCAAGATGCAGGGTGAGGAGGGACGTTCTGCCCCTGGGATCCCCAGAGCTGGGAAGGACAAGACTGAGTGTCTGGGAGACCCTGGGCTGCAGGTGGGGTGTCAGTGTTTGACTACAAAGACCGGTGGGGCAGCTGCGGGAGCCAGGGGGATGTCACATGCTAGGGGCCCCTGAGGTCACCCATCACCACATCCTGACCTCCCAGCCAAGTCTCCAGGTGAGCAAAGGAGTGAGACCTGGGGCCAGGTGGCCCGCGCCCCGCAGCAGGTCCCAGAGCCTGCCACGCCCCCAGTGACACTGGTGCTGCATTCCCCTCCTTAGCACTGTTGACATTTGGGGTACGCTCAGTCTTTGCTGTGGGGGGGGGGGGGGGGCGCGCGCGCGCACACACACACACACACACACACACACACACACACACACCGTGATGACCAGAATGTCTCCAGATCTTGGCAAGTGCCCCCGGAAGGGCAAAACAGCCCCAGTGAGAAGTGCGGGTTACTGATAGGAAGCACTCGGGGCCCCTTTTCAAAAGAGCCGAGGAAAACCGCAGACGGCCTGTCACTCCTGTTAAGGTGATCACGTCGTGCCAGACACTGGTGACGCAGAGCTCATGTCTGACAAGATGTGTCCTAGAAGATGCACTCAGAAGGACGTGCCCAGATGTGTACATCCTTCAGCCCCGCTCCACGTGTGTGATCCTCTCCCATACGGAATGCAACCCGCAGGCAACGGCAGCCGTCTCCCCCTTGCGGCCCTGCCCAGTGGAGGGGCCGTGCCTCTCCTCTGTACCCCTGCAGCTGGCTCCCGGGCTCTCTCTGTTGTGCCCTGACTCTGTACTCTGCACGCACCCCCGGCCTGGGTCCTGTCTTGGGCTGAACGCGACACTGATGTCCCGTGATGCTCTGCCCTTTGCTGTTCTGCCTACACCGTTGGCCCAAGGTGGAAATTTAACTCCTAACGATTCAACGGCATGTGCCTGGAGTCGCTCCATGAGCTGACTTCTCAGCCCTGACCCTGTTCGCACTAGACCTCGCCGCCCACTGTCCTCACAGGGATGGGACAGAGGAGCACAGAGAAATGACAGAGGAGCTCCGTGCGCCCTGCTGCTCCAGGACCCAGTTCCAGGGACGAGGTGGCCCATTAAGAGCGATGTGTCTCAGACGCCCCTCCTTAACCTGTGTGGACATCAGAACCTAAACCCGCCCCTTCTGGCCATGAGGCCCTCCGGATCCAGACACTCAGCGCCACGGCAGGCACACAGCAGGTGCTCTGCAAAGGCCTGTGGCACGGGAATGAGCTGAAGCCCATACGAGGGCTTCATTATCCCCAGGAGGCCTTCTGATTTCCTGGAGAAGCTCTGTGCACGCCAATCCATGCCCAGCCGCACCCCTCAAGGGGCCAGGAAGGGAGCTCACGTGGAGGCCGGTCCTGGGCGTCCAGGGGGCTTCAGAGGGCTGCACGTACCCCTCACAGGCCCAGCCTGGAGCCCCAGGAACACAGACCTGGATGGCCCTCTGACAACCCACCAGCTCTGACGAGGGAAAGTGCCCCCCAGTTCTCTCCTGGCAGTGACAGCAGCCAAGTGACTGGGTACCCCGCCCCCAGAAGAGGCGTGCCTGAGCCCACCAGTCCTGTTGGGTGGGGGCCTGGGGACCCACCACCCAGATACCTGCTCCCAGAGCTTCCCCCCAGAGGGGCAGAGAGAAAGCCCACATGTAAGGACAACTTGCCAAGTAAGACCCTGTGCTATTAATTAAAACTTGAAAATGGAGCTTTGGAATTTAATTAACAATCCGAGTGCAAAGAATAGCGGTTCTGTGGGTTTTTTCTAACACATCCATAATCCTTCATTAACAGCTTGAAATGTGGATTGCTTTACATAAGTGATGAACAATGAAGCAGTTCTCATTTCCCCCGGCTGTCTGTCAGTCATCCATCACCCCTCCCCGGAGCAGGGCGTGGGCCCCCAGGGGCCCCGGGCGCAGCTCCCAGAGCAGGGTCCCCGCAGACCGAGCTGGAGAGAGAAGCAGCTCCACACCTGCAGGAGATGTACGGAAGAGCCAGAGATCGGCAGAATCTCCCACGTCTGCAAAGCTGTGCCCCACCCCCACCCCCATGGGATGGGGTAGTGGGGCGCGTGGTGGGTGGAAAGGAAAGGCTCGTGGCTGTCTGTGCCTGGCTACAAGTGTTCCTCTAGGGCAGGAACCATGGCTGTCCCCTCTTCCAGATGTGAGGACAGGCTCAGCAGGGTGGAGTGATACTGGGACCCAGTGCTCCGGGGCCTCGTGTGTCTGCACACCTTGCAGAGGCACGTACGACTTTTGCTCCAGACTCTTTTCAAGGGTGGTGGAGGAGCAGACAGCCTTGGGAGACAGAGAGACCGTTTGCTTACAGTCCATCCAAAAAGATCGGGGTTCCCCAAGTTGAGGTCCTCAGCCGGAAGGCAAACCCCCTGCACACACAGCACTTACACATTGTGGGGTGTGGGGGGCGAAGGGTGACCAGGAAGACCATGAAGCTGGTGCCTCCTGCTGAGCGGTAACAACAAGCTCTGTGTCTGCCCTAGGGACCTTGTGTCTTCAGCCAGCTCCCAGGAGAGGATGGCAGGCTGGCTTGTTAGCTTGCAAGGAAAGGAACATCTCAGACCCTCCATGGTTGAGGGCACTCGCCCAAAGTCACGGCCAAGGAGTACGTGGCGGGCTGGGATTCAGCGCACACCATCACTACACCAATGCCCCCCACCCCCGCCCCGGCCACTGTCTCTCAGGCTTAACCAGGGGACCACTTGCGGGGGGTTGGGGCTGGCTTATTGAAAACCAGCCTATGAGCCTCACAGCTGACCTACGGAATATCCCATACCTGGAGCGGGACCTGGGAGCCTGCACTCCCAAGAAGTACCCCCCGGCTCAGCTCAGTGGCGCCCCCCAGTCTGAAAGCCCCACATTGCCTTATGTGCACACAGCACGGACGCCTGGGCACCAGGGGGTCCCACAGGGCAGTGGCAAGTCTCTGCCATGGGAGCCAGAACCCCGGGGGCCCAGACTCTGAAGGGATGGCTGCCACCCACCCACAGCCCATCCTGGTAGCGAACACAGCAAGGACTTCGTTTCATTTTCTGCTGAATCCCAGTGCCTGGAAGAGCACCTGGCCCACAGGCAGTGCTGGAAATTAGTGCAGGAGGGAAAGGGAGAGAGGGCACAGGGCTCCAGGTGACACGAGGGCTGGAGACGGCCGCTGGCCCGGGACGGTCCATGTCACTGCACAAACACAATGCACGCATTGAAAGGGCCTGGTACACTCGGGCCGGGCTGTCTGCGGACACCTGCTGAAGGGCCAGCAGGCTCAGGGAACCCAGGTCCCTCGGCCATCAGGACAGCGGAAGAGATGAGACGCTGCCCCGAGCCCGGGTGCCCCACAGCGCGCTCTGCCCCCCGATGCCACCTCCCACCCAGACCGGCCGGCAAGGGCTCCGGGCGGCTGGCCGGCGTGCTGCGAAATTAATGGCTCTTCCGGAGCTGCCGTCTCAAGATGGGCTATTAAGCTGTAGAGGCGTCATCCTGCCGCGGTGTCTTGGGCCCTAATGCAGCCTTATTAAGCTTTTCTGCTGGCATTAAAGGTCACCCGCATCCAGCCTCCGCGGGCGCCCACGGCCAGCACCCCACATGGCGCATGCTGAATAATTAAAGGGAGAACAACGTCCCCGCAGAGCTGTGTGACCTTCTCCAGGCAGACACAGCACCGAGGGGCCCGCGAGCCCCTGACAGAGCGTCTAAACCACCTGCGGTCCGGGCCGCCCCTGTGCCAGAGCGCCCCCCGCGGGCACCCCACTCCGTGTCTCCCCGGGGCGAGGCTTGGTGTGCTGAAATCGTGGTTTGTCCGGGGGCTGCGCTGTCACTGAAATGCTTTCTGATGGGCTCAGTTTGGGATCTTAGAAAGATGCACGTTTGTTTGTTTTTTAAACGCGAGCCTCAGGCTTCCTTCCTGCCTCTGCCCTCCCGTCGAGGGAGGAGGCATCCTCGGCTCCTGCCGGCTTCGCAGGCCAGCCCCGCACCGGAGTCCCAGCCCCGCACCGGAGTCCCAGCCCCGCACCGGGGTCCCAGCCCGACACCGGGGTCCCAGCCCCGCACCGGGGTCCCAGCCCGACACCGGGGTCCCAGCCCCGCACCGGGGTCCCAGCCCGACACCGGGGTCCCAGCCCCGCACCGGGGTCCCAGCCCCGCAGGGGGTTCCCAGCTCCGCACCAGGGTCTCAGCCCCAAGGGTTCACCTGCAGTCCCGGCCGGGGAGGGCCGGGGTGTGCCTACTCCGCCACTTCTCAAGACGGGGATTTCTGGAAGATTCTCCCAGGTAACAAAGCAATGAGGAGCACCCAGTACGCACTCAGAAGCACAGGGGACTGCCAAGTGTCCTCGACGCAGTTACCCGCATGCTCCCCTCCTGACACTTGGTGTCCTGACTTGGGAGAGACCGTCGCAGAGGGAGACCTTCTCGACCTCCCAGCTGACCTCCGGGAGAGCCGCAGGCCTGCCCACCCCTCGGCTGACGCACAGCCCCCGGTGTCCTGCTGCAGCGCGCCCGGCACCGCCCCCGCCGCCCCCACTGCCGTCCGCCTGGTGGCCGGAGGCCGCCGCGTGGTCCGGGTCTTCCCCAGCCCGAAGCACCCGCCCTGCAACGCCTAGCACGGCATAAAGGTGGAGGCAGGTTGGGGACCCTGAGCCCACTGCCACCCCCGGGGAGCGGCCGGCGCTCTGCCAGGCCGAGGTGCAGCGGGGGCCTCCCCTGGAGCCCAGCCTCCACCTCCCACGGCCCCCCAGCACTTGGATCTAAGCAGCCGCCCGTCGGGAACCAACTCGGATGGTTCGGATGGGCCGTGGAAACAGTCCCCTCAGAGGTCGCGGCCGAGAAGGAACCAAGCGAAGCGCTTGCGTGGGCCTCAGGCGGAGCCGTGCGGGGGCAGAGCGGGCGCCCACGGCACAGCCACGCCGGGGCTGGGCCTCGCGGGGTCCCCCACCCACCCCGACCTGGCGCCCTCCACGCCCCGACAGACGTGGAGGACAGAAACAGAGGCAGGGCGGGGCGTTCGCGAACCGGCCGAGCGGGGGTCGGGGCCTCGGGGTCTCCGTCCCTGCACCCGCCCTGCCCGGGCTGGTCCACCCCGCCAGCAGGGACTGTCCCGCCGGCACGCTCTTCCCGCGAGGGAACGCCCTTCCCATTGCTTGGCGGGCCTGCCACTCAGCTCGCCCCAGCCCCTCTGGGCGGGGCTAAAATGGACGGCCGCGGAGACTGGCTGCTTCGTCGCCCGCAGCACACAGTAACAGGGTCGTGGAGGGGGAAAAGCCCGTGGCTGTGGCACAGATGTGCGACCGCCCCGCTCACCGAAGAGATGGAGATTCACATGAAATTCCTTTCACCTTCCAAGCGGACGGATTGTTCTAATCCATTAAGAAGGCACCATTCCAGGTGGGCGAGGACAGACCCTGGCAGCCCTGAGGACGGAGATGTAAACGGGAGCTGCAACCACCTGGAAAACAACCTGTCACTTTGTATCCATCAGCCAGGCCAGGCCGGGGTGTGACATGGAGAAAGTAGCCAAAAATCGAAATGGCACGTGACCAAGTGAAGAAGACCTGGGACTCCTCCCTCCACAGGGAAGGCCAGGACACCAGCAGGGACCCCAAAACATTCCAGAGATGCTCAGACTTTTGATGGGGTGCCCACAACACAGATATGTGGGGAAAGCCCTAATTTTCTGGGGTCACTGTCTTCAGGGACAATTCCCACAGGCTTCCCAACCAGGTGCTCATTGAGACCTCTCGCCACAACAACCATGTGCGTGATTATCTCCTCAGGGGGCCCAAATCACTGGAAGCAGTCTGGGCGCAGACGGGAGGCGTTCACCCCTCAGAGGGCGGGGGTCACCGGGCATTCGGTCCCCGACTCAGGGACTCCCCAGTTCATTCAGGAAGCCACACGCGTGGCTTTCACAGTCAGTCACCACGAAGACGGTCCACGTCAATTTCCAAAACATAAGAGGAGAGACTTGGGGAGCACTGGGCGCTGAAATGCAAATGGACTCATGTGGATCGAAGTTCTTACCCAGGTATGAGCACACCTGGTCTGCAGGTGAGGCACTGCACATCGGGAAGCCACACGGAGTCACACAGAGCAGGTGATGGAGGGGGCCCAGAAGCCACCCCTGAGCTTTTCCACCTCTCGGGGACCCTTTTCCTCAGGGCCCAAATAGCACCCAGCACATCAGGCAATGGGCCCAGTGGGTGGGCTCCCTTCCCCGGGTGCGGGAGCTGCAGCAGGGCAGGGGTTCCCGAGAGAGATGCGGCCGTTCACAGACACCTGCTTCCCGCCACTGGCCTATGCTGCTGGAGAAAAGCCCTCTCGCCCCTGTGCACTGAGACTCCTGGGCCGGCCGTCTGTCCACCATGAGGAGGGGAGCACCCCCAGGGTGGGACCAAGACCCACCAGAAGTCAGACCCCGGCTCCCTCGGGAGCCCCAGACACAGCTGTGCTGGATGCTGGGTAACCTACACACCTGCTCCCTGGGCCCCGTCGTATGTTTGTGTGTGTGTGTGTGTGTGTGTGTGGGTTGGGTGTGGGTGTGTCTGCATCATGTGTGTTCACATACAGGTTCTTTCTTTTCTTTTCTTTCCTTTTCTTTCTTCCTTCCTTCCTTTCTTTCTTTCTTTCTGCACAGGACCTCTGACACTTTAACTGAAAGAGTCCCAGGCAATCCACACATAAAGCAGCCTCCATCCCAGCAAGTCCTGGATGAAGAGTGGGGCTTCTTCTCTCTGCTCCCGCTCAGCCCCTCCCTGGACCTCAGTCCACCCCAGGCCCAAGCTGACTTCAGAATTCTCTGTCTGAGCTTCAGTTCCAGAGGCCAACTTGACACACACACACACACACACACACACTCACACACACACACACTCACACACACACACACACTCACACACACACACACACACACTCACACTCCTGTGGTGCCCTAGAGAGCCAGGCAGGGCTGTCCACCACCCCACCACCCAGCACGCCATCATCCCACCAGCCTGGCTGGATGGGGCCTTGTCCAGGGAAGCCAAGATCGCACGGGGCAAGCCACATCTTCCTCCCAGCACTGACCCACGCATTCTCGGGTAAAGCCTTCCCCTGCTGAAGAGGGGCCCCGTGCAGAAGGAGCCTCAGCACCGAGTCCGGCACCCCACCCCTCTCCCTTCCTCCCCCCACCTGCCAGCTCCAGGCCCTCGGCAGTGAGCTCGGTGACACGAGACACGCAGGCAGAGACCCACACAGACTCACACACGTGTGTGTACTTTCCAGGGAAGAAGTAAAGGCCCCCTCCCGTTGCCATGACAACCCAACTCAGAGCCCCGGCAAGAGCTTTAATTGGAAGTGCTTATTTGGCTGAAACCCCAGGAATAATCAACAGGAGATTAGGGACATTAAAAGCCAGCGTGAGCCATGAGCATCATGCCAGAGACGACAACAGAAAGGACCGTGCCCCTGAAAACTCTGTCAAGGGGAACAGTGACGGTCGTGACGCGTGACGGCACCCCACAAGGCCCGTGCTCAGCGCTTCGCACGGGTGGTCCCACTGTGCCCTGGCAATGACCCTCCCTCCATCGCTCCCATTTCACAGGTGGGGAAACTGAGGCTCGGGGAGGTGAAGGCAGGGGCCCAAGTCCACACTGGGTTTAGAGCCAGCTTGGAATGACTCCACAGGCCACTGTGTTCTTGAGCACTGTGTCCCCAGACAGCCACCAACGTCAGGTCCCAGGCCCCGGAGCCTGTAGTTCTTGCTAGGCAGCTGGCACCCCAGGGCGCCCCCGCCGCCCGCGGGCAAGCCCCCAGCCAGCGCCTGCATCCCGGCTGTTGCTGGCCTGCGCCGGCCTCTGCCGCCTCACTGCTGGGCAACCAGCCTCCACCCTCCAGCCCGCCGTGGATCTGGTGACCCCTGGTGGCAGCCACGGGGCACTGCGCTGGGACATGGGCTTCCGCTCAGACCCCAAAGACGGAGGCCACAGGTCCAGGAGCCCCCTGGGTCAGCCTCCCCGGAAGCTGCAGGAGCAGGAGGCAGGGGCAGCTTAGCCAGCACTCAGCACCTTTCTCAGGAGGCCAGGAGTGAAGAGACAAGGCGGGGGGAGCCAATTAGGACCCAGGCACCCACTGGGCACCTTGTCACCACCCCATCCACCAGAGGCCTTCCGGAGTGTAGCACACAGCACCGGCCAAAAGGACACCGCCCCAGGCCTGGCCCCTGGCATGCTCCAACGCATGGTAGGGCCCTGCTCTCCTGCCCCCGGCCCAGGGCCACCGGGGAGCACAGGCAGGGGCCGGGGACCCTGAGCGCCTTGTCTGTGACAGTCAGCACAGGTGCTGCATAGCAGCAGGCTCTCCCCGGTGCCACGCCCTCGCCGAGCGCCCTGGAACCCCACCTGTGTTTGCTGCACGATGTATGCGCACGCTGGGCTCTTAGCTGTGACGCTGGGGGAGGGGTGGCAGCACCCAGCAGGGTGGCACAGACAGGCCCGCCGTGGTGGCAGACCCCAAGAAGGGCCCCTTCATCCGAACGTTTATCCACCAGGCGATCTACATTACACTTCCCAGACGCCTGGCATTTACACGGGCGGCATCTGTTAGGCCCACGCCTGCGCTGCTCCGATATGTTCGTCGCTGCTATTCCAAACAGGAGGGGGTTCGCTTCAGACGGTGAGGCGCGGCGGGCAAGACGACGATGCTCCACCGGGAGGCACGCAGAGGGCCGCCAGCCCTTCCGGCCGAGCCTCAGGGCTGCTCACCAGGGAGCCGCGTGGTGCCACCAGCTAGGGACTCAGGGTCGCCCCAGCATGGAGCCCTGGGGAGACCCGAGACAGCCCCACCCCTTCAGGCAGAGCAGGGAACCGGGGTCACCCTGACTCCCTGCCAACCTGCCTCTGGGGACAGCGCTCGGGGACCCAGACCCCTGGGTGGAGACCTCGGGTTCCCCTGGCCTCTTTTCACGTCCCTAACAACACAGTCAGGACCAGCTGTCCGGGCTGAGCAGGTGACAGTCCCCTCCTACAGGCTGCATGCATCCCGGAGGAAAGGGAGCCAGCGGAGAGAGAAGCGCCAGCCGCCGGGCTAGAAGGTGGGACATGGGCATCTACGGAGGAGACAGCGGTCACTTGAGTCAGCAACAAGCCCTGAGCCCCCCTGGGAGATCGGGAGGCCCCCCTTACGACGTAAATCAGACAAGAGAGAAACGACCCAGAGAGTGGCCACAAGCTGTCCCAGCTCCTCGTCACGGACACCCCCATAGTGGCACTGTGCCCACAGTCTGCCCGGGCAGCTGTAACAGAACACGACAGACAACAGGGCTCATCTCCCACAGTCCTGGAGACTGGAAGGCCAAGGTCAAGGTGCCGGCAGAGTCGGCCCTGGTGAGGGCCCCCTCCGGGTTCATGCACGGCTGACCGCGCTGTGCCCTCACAGGGCGGAGGGGGTGAGGGAGCCCTCTGGGGTCCCTCAGGAGCGCGCTAATCCCGTTCATGAGGACTTCACCTCCCAGAGGTCTCACCTCCTGACTCCATCACATTGGGGGTTCATTTTCAACATACACATTTGAGGGGGGACACAAACTGGGGGGACTCCGCCCCGAGGCTCGGCCTCCTGATGTCAGGGCCCTGAGACCCCTCGGCAAAGGTCAGCCCAGCACTGGGGTCGCAGGTTGCTCACTGCGAGGCCTCGCTGCTCCCAAGGGCGTCTAGGGCGTGAGGTCAGCCGGGCACTGCATGTGCCACAGGGACACCAAGGACACCAAGGACAGCAACACTGCAAACAAGGAGCCCCGAGCCCCGGCGTCCGGAGCTGCCGAGGGCCAGGCGCTGCGCTGGGCACCGAGCCTGCACGTTCCCATTTACCTCAGAGCAACTCCAGGAAGCAGGTGCTGTCGTTGCCCTTACCTCACAGGCTGCAGGGGGGCTCAGAGAGGTTAACCGGCTTCTCCAGAGCCACACAGCAAGGAAAGAGCAGGTCGGGGCCCCGCCGCGCCCCCTTCACCGCCCGGAAGGCCTGCTGTGTCCGCTGCGGTTCCTCACTCCCAGCCTCCGCCACCACGAAGGACGCCCCCCTGTCCTCGGCACAGAGGCGCCGTCTGCAAAGCAGGTTCGCCCCGGACACGTGTGCCCTCTTTTCCCTGCGGGGGACAGGGGCTCCAGAAAGACAACATCGCGGGGTGAATTGTGCGCCCCCCAAAAGATGCTGAAGTCCAAACCTTGAGAACCTGTCACTGTGACCTTATGGGAAACAGCGTCTTTGTAGATGATCAAGCTCAGCTGAGGAGGTCCCTCGGGTGGGCCCCGATCCAACACGACCGGGTCCCTAGGATAAGGGAAAGCTGAGACCTAGGGCACACCTTGGGGAGAGGCACGGCGCTGGCTCTCCAAGGCCGTCAGAAGGCCCTGCTGACATGTGATCGCGGATTTCTCCAGAACTAAGACAATGATTGCCTTCTGTCTAAGCCACCCCGGTCTCCATGGTGTTGTGTGACAGCCCAGCCAACACAGGCCCCCAGATCTGTTTCCGGAACCAGCAGAATCTACTAGAAACTGAGACGAGTCAACTGACCAGCCACCAACACCATCTGCAAATGCTACGGCCCCAGACCTCATTCTGGGGGGAGCGGGGAGAAGCCCACCGGGGTCCACGGGCTGAGGGAGGATCTTCAAACGCACGGAGGGTGGGGACAGCTGGTGACCGGCGTTCCCAGGAGCATCGGCCCAGGCTGAGGAGCAATTTCTCAAAAACAGAGCGAGACTGGGAAGTTTCGAGCACTGGCAGTGGCCCGGGTCACAGCACGGCTTATCTGGAATTATTCTAAGTGGAGCCCCGCACCTGTCACTCTGATTCGGCGTGTGTCGCGCTTCCCGTGGTGACAGGTTTCCGTTACTCGGAGAGCGCGCTCGGAGCCGGAGGAGCGTGAACACTGCGAATCCCGTGCGCACCCCACTTCCCCCGGCAAACACACGAAGCAGCTACTTACAGAGCCTTTGGGGCAGAACAAGCACCCCAATTAAAAATGCTTATTAGGCCGCTCCATTCCAGGGACAAGAGCTCCCCCCTTTGTCACCTGCTGGCCACAGGCACAGAAGCTCCGGCAGGCCCGAGCTGCCACTGTGCCCTGAGCCCAGACCCCATCCCTGTCAGTGTGAGGACACAGGTGGGCTGAAGGCCAGGGTCCCCCTCTCCCCCGAACACCTCCCTGGGGTAGGGGAGGTGGGAGTGGGCACAGAGGTGAGAACACCGACACCCTGCTGGCCTCACGGCAGGCAGACCAGATGGCTCAGTGATGCCAATGACCTGGAGACAGGATCGATGTCCCAGGAGCTCAGGGAAAGGGGGACACCATGTCCTGGGGCCTGAGATGTCAGGCAGAGATGTCAGAAGCTAGGGGTGGAAGTTAAGGCGCCTACGTGGCACAGACGTTGGGTTCGGCAGGGCGTGCAGCGAAACGCAGCCAGCTCCCTGGACAGCAGTTAACTCCGAGAAGGACCCCGACGTCCCCCGCCCAGCGCCCAGCATCAGGGGCACTCAGCAACCTCTGCTAAATGCACAGCCTGAGCCCCTGGTGTCTCGGGTCCTCCGGGTCTGAGTCAGGCCCTTGCGGAGTGACAGCCATGCCTCTGGCACTAAGGCGGCAGCTGTCTGGGTACAAAGTGCCGGGTCCTTTGTACCCAGGGCTGTCATTTCCCCTGTGCTCCTGGGACAACCTATGCTCAGGGCCCCGAGCGACGCCATGGACAGAAACCAGGAGGGTTTGACGAGAAGCCAGAAGGCAGCCCGACGGGAAGGAAGCGCTAACGGTCACCCAGAAGCTCCCGTTGGGAGGAAGCGGGGCCTTCGGCCACACAACGCGCCTGCAGGCAGGCGAGCGTCACTCCTGTTTTGCAATCCAAGAAACCACGACACGAGGAATGGCATCGATTTCCGAACTTCCCGCAGCCCGGTCGGGGGGCCACGCCGGCCCCTCGGGCTCGCAGTCCCGCCTGCCCTGCTCCTGAGCCCCCCCAACCCCCTCCCTAAGGGGTTAGGGGGGCGAAGGCACGGCTCGGACGCCCTCCCCATGTCACAGGGTCCGAGCTGAGTGAGGGGAGAGGGGAACAAGCACGGCCAACGCCGGGCCCTCCCGGACGGCTGACCAACCCCGTGCCGGTGAGCCAATGAGAAACCCCGCCTCTGACCCGAGGAACCCCCGACGGCAGTGACAGGCTGGCAGGGCTCAGGTCCTTGGGGACAATGAAGGGGCAGACGATGCTGTGTGAGGACCAAGTCCTGTCCCAGAACAGGACCACGGCCCAGAGCACCTGCTTGCGGGACCTGGCGCCGACCAGCCCGCACTTCTCGCCTCTTACATGGGCCCCGGAGCCGGGACGGGCGGCTAGCCAGGGCCTGTCCCCGCACGGCCACACCGGCCACTCCTCAAAGGAAGGTGCAGGGCTGCTGGGGGACGATTTACAGGAACAGCAGACGCCACTCTGTGGGTGTCTGGTCCTTCCACTCATTCACGAAACCTCCCTTCCCGGGGACGCTGCCGTCCAACTTGGGAACCGGTCCCTTAGAGGCAGCAGGCCAGGCCTGGGGGCGTCAAGGAGCAGGCACGGGAGGAACCCCAGCTTCACAGCCGGCTCCCAGGCCCCGCCCTGGGCCCCTCTGGCCTTTAGAGAAACCCCAAAAGTAATGAGGAACAGGAACTTAGATGCTTGGGGACCCTCTGGGACTCCCCAGAGCTGACCGTCCTTCAAGTTTCCTGAGCCCCCCTGCCCTGGCAGCACTTCTGAAGCTGGGACCCGAGAGTGTCCCGTTCACAGCAGAACAGCACGCGCTCACCTCAGCGGTGCGCCTGGGCCGGTGCCGCTCACGCACGCTCCCCGGGCCGCCCTCCCCA